>OX578280.1:64879512-65129512 GCA_951217055.1 Gerris lacustris | reverse complement strand
TGTCGTTTAACACTTTTGCGAACCACCATAATATCTTACAAACTACTCATTCGTTTTTGATGAAACAGTTTCACTGTCCCTACATGCGCATCAACTTTTTTTTTAAATAATGGAAATTGAGATGGTTTGTTGAAAGTAGTTCACAGACGTTTTCTGTTTTCGGGGGGCTTTTACCCCTGAAGACACATTCCACTTAAGTGGACCCATTGAGCAAACCCAGGTTAGGGACCAAATTCTTCACATTTGAGTGAAGTGTTTGGTCGTTAACCATGACTTTCCTTCGATTTTTTTTTTCTTTTCTTCCAGGGGGCTTTTACACCCGAAGACTCAGGCCACTTAAGTGGGCCCATCGAACAAACCCGGGTTAGGGACCGAAATCTTCAAACTTTTGTGAAGATGTGGTCGTTAACCATGACTCCCCTCCTGATTGTAATACAACCAGGAGTGTCATAATCATGGTTTCCAGGCTGAAACCTGGTGGCGCCACTCTTTCGAGGAGCTTTCAATTTATTTAAAAAATCCTGGGTTGACATTGAGCGGGGGGCCCGGTCCGGGAATCGAACCCAGAGCTCAAGGTCAAGTGGAAGCCCGTCCTTCAACTGACCAAGCCCAATGCTGCTTGACTTGCCTGATCGAAAGGCAAGCGCTCTCAACTCCGGGCTACCCAGCCCCCGGTTTAGTTCACAGATAGTCATAACATTTTCAACAGTCTACGCAAACTTACTTTTGATTAAAAATAAACGAGACTCCACTTGGAAACGGACTCAAATCTCATCGGAGGTAAAGGCAGCAATGTGATCTTTCTGAATTCGAACAAATTTTATGTCTCCGATTTTTAAAATTTAAAGACAGAAATCCCTTTCAGACATCTGCCAACATTTTTAGTGCTGTGTCTGTCTGTCATTCAATTTTTTCCAACAAGCACCATCAATGAAATAAAAACTATTCGCCAAATTTTAATGAAATTTGGTAGGTAACAATTAGCCTACTGTCCCATATAAGTTTCAACCTTCTGCGCTCGATTGTTTCTCTTCCACATGCGCACAAACATACATCTATTTACACCTATAGCTTCAAAAGTACTTACCTAATTTTTATGAAACTTTTATTGTTTATCAAAAGTAGCCCTCAGATAAACCTAGATTAATTTAAACCGTCTGCGCTCATTAAATTTTGCTAAATTGATACTTTAACTTATGTAAAAAATCCAAACAATTTTGACAGATTAAAAAAACGGGGAAAAAATTAAACAAATTAGACAATAATGGCTTGTAAAAGTATAAAATCAATTAAGTACGTGATAGGTTACGAGGAAGCTATGTACCACACCAATTGGCAGTCTATATTTTATTTGCTTTTGTAGCCTGTGATAAAAAGTCCATATCAAATCAGGTTCTATACGAAACTCGGAGATCGACGAGTTTTTACATGTAATCAAACTATCACAGGACATATTGGTGATTGGACTAAGGATTTAAGCATTTAATGCCTATTCTTTACATAATATTTGGTTCACATGAGAATGATACACGTAATCGATTTGAAACGACACTGTTTAATTTGCCTAATTCTATTAAGACGTTAAATTACATTTAGAAGGTATATATATATATATATATATATATATATATATATATATATATATATATATATATATATATATATATATATATATATATATATATATATATATATATATATATATATATATATCTTGTTAGTGACATAAACATATTGGCAAAAAGTATAAAGGTTTAATCTAGAACTAGCTTATTTAACCTACTTGTTTAACGTTAGTTTCAAATTGATTGCGAAGTTAATTAATGAGAGTTTGCTAATTGGCAATTTGTCAAAGATAAGAATGGGATGAGAGTAGAAGGTTATAGAGCAAGAAAGGATCCAAGCAATTTGTTCCTTGCAAACATTACACAAGAAAAACTATTCACTTTAACCTTCTAAAACTTCTTCAACAATAAAAGTATTAAACTAAACTGCAATTCCCGAAAAAAGTATTTTTTAACAAGATTAAACCTGAGAAATTTAAACAAGTTCTTTTAAACTCATTTAGGGTAAATAACAGAGAATTTTCTATAATTATGAATAAAACTGAATTAGTTTAAATTGATAATTTCTTTATTAACAATTTGCTTTTTTATTTTGTCGACTATTGATGAAGATTTAAGTATAAATAGCTATGTTAGGCAAAAAAAAAGGAGTTTTTCACTTATTTTTGACTAATTTCTCTAAAAGCTACTCTTCTTATTATTATAATTTTATATATATATATATATATATATATATATATATATATATATATATATATATATATATATATATATATATATATATATATATATATATATATAAACAATTATAATATTAGAGGTAAAGATATAAAAAAGAATTCATTTTTAAATTTGAAGGTTAGAGCGGGAGGAAGGGCGAATGTTCATTTTGAATATTAAGAATACAGGCAAGAACAAGAGGTCTCCTTTATATTAGCCGCTCTCCAATATTATCTGTTATCACTTTCACCAAGGATCTTATTTTATCACTTTCACCCAGCAGTGAGAAAGGAAAGTGATACAAAGCATTCTAACTGACTACCTCCTACAAATTCCTATTTACCTGATACTGATTTGAATCCATGTCCCGTCTATTCTTTTGAACTAAACATAATATAACATTAACAAAACTTGGCATTAATATACGTAATTAATTTAAAATATGTTTGAGAAAGAATTCTATTCGTTTGTCATTATTAAATGATTTAAAAAAATAATATAAAATTGTAGGTAGGAGGTTTTTCGGAATGAAAGTTCGTAAAGTTATATATATATTTAAACAAAAAAACAAATTTAAACAATTTATATATTAAATAAAAAATGTATCATTTATTTAATCGAGTGAAGTAAAAAAAGAAACCTTATATAACAGCTCTGTCTGTCTGTCTGTCCGTTGGCTTGTTTCAATTCATAAACTACTATAGCTAGGAACATGAAATTCGGCACACAGGTGCATATCGGCATTTGAGGCAACTGTACACTTTTTGGAGTTTTCACACTTAATATTTTCAAGATGGCGGCCAATATGGCGAGCGCTAAAATCTTTTTTTTTTATTTACCATGACATGTTATACATAAATTTTAAGGTCTTGAAGTGTAGAAAAAGAATATGCAACTATTAAAATTTTACACTTATAATTTTAACCCCATAGTACAAAAACCGGCGATTATCGCCTCACGTACTTACGTGAAGCGCGCCTTACTTGTTTATATTATAGACTGATGAAGCTCAGGTTCCCTGGGTGAAAGCTCGGAATAAAATATATATAAACCACAATACGCACTTTCACTCCAAAAATCCTTCTACCTAAAATTATACTCTAAAAGTCCAAAATAAGTATCTTTTTTTAAAAATCAATAACTTAATTTTCTGGTTAAATACACTACACGAAGGGGTTGAGGTCCTTCAACAGAGGAAAGACCTGCGCACTAAGTTCATTAGATAACTATAATTCGATGAATAGTAAGCGGTATAAACCGCAAAATTGTCACTACTAGGCATCAAAGTAGACTTTGATAAAAAAAAAAAAAAAATGGCGCCCACCTGTCAAATTATGAACGAGCTGTCAAAAAAATGATAGATCTGAGGTTGAGCTGGGCTTTGTTTAGAAGGTGATATATCACCACAGTTTTTAATCTATCTTAATCCCTACTTCATAGTGTATTTAAGTTCCACTACTTTGACCAAGTATACTTTGATCGGTACTCTTTTACTTTGTTATCCACCTACATTGATATCCATAAAATGTTGAAAAGTAGGATGGGTAACAAAGTTAAGACAAAGGGATATTTAGTCCAATGTACTTTAGGACAAAGGAATATCACACTTTTGTATATATAATTTGAAAATATAAAAGGTGGGTAACAAAGTAAAAGAGTGCCCTTTGATCGAGTAAACCTTACTTCAAAGTTCCACAAACACTTGGACCAAGTGGATTTTATCGAAGTGACTTGGACCAAGTATACTTGGATTGTGTAAACCAGGCTTTATTACTCAGATATAGGGTAAATCTTTGTTTGGTAAAATCGGATTGTACGTGCCCCCACTTTGAGGTTAGGTGATAAAATCCCGTATATTATATTAAAAACCTTAATTTCGTGTACCCTTTTCTGTACTCCAACATATTTTTAGACAAAGGGATATAAACTCTCCTATGAACAAATCATACATATATAATTTCTCTAAAATCAAGTAGGAAAAAGTACGAAAAATTTCTGGGGCACGTACAATCCGATTTAGCCTCTTTGTTTTTGTATTTTTTTTTTGTTTTTTAATCTGGTTAGAATTTTTTGTTAAATTGGTTTTTATATAATAAAATTAAAATTTTTAATGTATGTATTTATAAATTATATAACAGTTAGGATTTAAGATAAAAATTATTATTAAATGTATCATTATTATTTTAGGCCTAATGATGCTCAGGTCTCAGGTATATGGGTGAAATTTTGCACACATTTAACTGCTTAAAAAAACATTGAAATTATTTGTTTTTTACATTTTTTCATCCCTAGAGCCCAAGAAGAAAAATAATAAATTATATTCGAGTAGCACCTGATTAAAAAATCTATATGCAAATAAATTTAACGTTCACATGCGGTCTAAATACTAAATTAATCATAAGAGCTTACAAATTTACTTATAGACTTAGGACACGGCACAGTGAACTTCTCACTAAACCCAAAATTAAATCTTTCCAAGAACAAGTCTTTTACAGCTAAGTACTTACTATAATATGTTGTTCCATTATCCAACAGTTAACCTTATAGTTCTTTTAAGCAACCAACATTATCCAAACGCCTTAAAGCTTTTTCTTATAAAAAAATAAACTTCAAATAAAGCTTACAAATATCCGTATCCCTTTAATCTTTGTTTAAAATCTACTCTAGCGAAACTCTTCTCTTCCAGTCTAAAGATACTAAAAGACTAAATTAATTAAGAAATATACGAAATTTTCCTTCGTTCTCTATAGATTCAGTCACTCCTTTTAAACTCAAAGTGTCTTTGTAATCAAAATTTATAAAATGAGATTTAACTGCATAATTATTATTAACTCCAAATATTTTTAGCTTTTGACATTAACTTTTGACATTTTTGTTTTCTCGAGAAAAGAATTAGTAATAAACTTGTAAATTAAATTGCTTAAAAATAATCTTAAAAAAAGTGGTAATGATGTGTAGCACATACATTTCAAGGAAATGTCAAGAATAATTAGTAAATAGAGAATTATAATAAGAAAACGTTTTTGAGTAATTGAGGGATTTAAGAAAAGATTGATAATGGCCCAAAATATCGCCAAAAATTGAAATTATCAAAACTTAAAGATTTCATTTATACTACCTGTAAGATAGACAGCTGTCAGTTCTTGACAGGATCAGATATTATTCTCAGAGCAAGGAAGGGGTAGAGGGAGCAATGCGTTTTGAAATGTGGTTCATTATGCTACACCCCTATACTAAACCTCCCAAGCGAGCTCAATCCGAACTAAAGTGATCACGTGGTCACTGATCCTTGTCTTATTGGTCTATTCCTTGTCCTTCCGTCCCCATAGACGCTTGTCAACAGATCCTTATCAGTAGCATTTATTTGATACCCCACTCAAAGAAGATTGCTATTGGTTATCTAAGAACTGTTACACGTTTATTAACCACATTACTGCCTTTAGATAATTAATAATGTTAACAAGAAACATTAAAGTACATATTTATAAAGAAAGCTGTATTAAAAATAAAAATAATAAATGTCGTAAAAAAATATTACTTATTCTTATCAGTTGATATAAGATAAATTTCGAGTTTTTATCGAGATATCGACACTGTTTCACCAAACTGCCACTAGGGAGGTTTAGTATAGGGGTGTAGCATAATGAACCACTTTTTGAGACCCAGATTCTATAGTATTGTTCCCTCTACCCCTTCCTTGCTCTGAGATATTATGTTTGTCTTGATCTTAAAATAGAATCTTCTCAAGTCTCGTCCAGACTGTCGAACCGAACAGAGGAAACAAGCAAAGTATTAGTATCTGCGCATGCCCAGTCTAAAATACACCTGCACATCTAAGACTAGGCATGCGCAGAGACCAATGCTTGTCTCTTTTCCTTTGTTCGGTTCGGCAGTCTAGACATGGCTTTATATTACATCCGTTACACTTATTCTACTCTACCCATTTGACCATGAAAGGATTTCCTTTTGAAACAAAAATATTGGTAGTGGGTAATACAACACTACTACAAAAATTAAGTTTGTATGTTATTCTATAAAATGACCTCCAAAAACACTCTTTCAAATTTAAATACTTTCTACTATATGAGAAAGTAAATACCTGAATATATAAAAACTGTTATAAAGGTGATATCCATTTAAAACCAACTTTGCGTGTTACGTTTTATACATAATAAATAGGGATTATTAAAAAATAAAAAAATTTAATTACAATTTTTAAGTTAATTTACACAATCGATCGTTTAATTTATGCTGTAAAGGTTTATAATTGTGTTCGGGATTACGTTTCTTTCTTTTTGATAATATTTCAGCATTTTTATTATAACTTAATTCAATATTTTAAAATAAAACAATTAAATTAAAAAATAATAAAATCGTTACTCCGAGTAAATTAAACTTTTTATTAGCCAAAGCAGCTTTCAACCTTCATAAGGCCATCACACTGATGATGTCTAAGAACAAATAGTAGGTAGTAAAGCAGGTAATTATAGCAAAACATAAACAAATTAAAATAAATAAATTAATTAATTGATTGTTAACAATAATTAATGAAACAAGTAACATAAGTCAAAATAAATTCTAATCAATTAGATAAAGCAGTAACAACTAAACAAGAAATTAAATTAAGTAAGCGTAAAAAAGAAAAACAAATAATCAAATTAACAAGTAATCAACAAGTAATCAAATTAATAATAAAATATAAATAACAAGTAAATTTGCTGAAAATTACGAAAACAAAAAGTTTTTATTGATTTCGTCTTTTTCAGCCAAGTTACTTGTTATTTAGTTTTTATTGCTGGTTATTCACGCTTACTTAATTTAATTTCTTGTTTAGTTTTTACTGATACATCTAATTGTTTAGAATTTACAAATTAATGTTTTAGTGCCTTTTATGAATATGTGGTTGGCTAAGTTCGTCTGCGGGACATAGCTTAGCAATTTGCACTTGAAAAAAACAAACCAGTGGAGAGTAGCCATGTCTCGCCCATTTCGGTGGACAATGTATTTTTCATGATCCTGAGTATAAAATTAGTTAATAGACCAAAAATCAAGTTGATGTTAGTTTGTCACTTGATAGGCGAACTCTTCGATTTGGAGGAATATTTAAACAACTAGCCTACTAAGTGACAAACTCACATTAACTTGATTTTCGGTCTATTAACTAATTTTGTACTCAGGATCATGAGAAACACATTGTCCACCGAAATGGGCGGGACATGGCCGCTCTCCACTGGTTTGTTCTTTTCAAGTGCCAGTTGCTATGCTATGTCCAGCAGACGAACTTAGTCAACCACATATTCTTTAAAGGCACTAAAACATTAACATGTACACAAAATTTTAACTTGATCTAAGTCAGACACTTTTTTGCACGCTATCTCCTGGACTATAATATGACCGTGGAATAGGATACTTCTCCATGGGGTTATAACCACAGTAATATGTCCAGGAGGATGCTGCTTCATAAAGAGTATCACAATAAAAATATGTCCATGGAAAATACTGCTGAATTGGGATAATAAAATTATGTCTATTAGGTAGGATACTGTTGAATAAAAAGGGATTATCACAATAAAAACGTATCCATAGGTAAATATACTGATAAAATGGGATTAGCACAACAAAACTTTTATGTATATGAGACAGTTTTTCTGAGATGTCGTCAAATTTTTATTAGGAATAATAAGAATAAAATAACCTTGCAGATTAGTTCCAAGTGTTTCACGGATATACAAATATATAAAAGTATAATAAAGACGGTGAACTAAAAGAAAAGTTTAACAATACGACGGGAAATAGAGGTAGAAGCAAGGTTTGGCAGATTAAAGCAAAACCTCAAGTCTCTGGGCTACTGATTAAAGGTAAGGATACACAGCGTTTACAGCCTAATAAAACCCTAACTATTGGATTTTTCCTTACTTTCCCAGCATCTTTTTGCTGTAAGGTCCCAATTTTAATTCTCTCAGGACTCAGGAAGGGTTAGGTTGTTGAAGGATAATACAGACGTATAAACTACTTACATTATTGCTGGTTTGGTTTCTTCTTTCAACCTTAGGATTATCAAATACAATATGATTTATCATTATCGGAAAAAAATGGTTTTTATTAGTGTCCGTCAGTCAAACACATGTTTGCACCCTATCTCCGGGACTATAATTTTTTTGTTAACTTTCATGAAGCATTATGCAAGCCCATGGTTAAATTTTTATTGTGATAATGCTCAATAAGCAGTATGCACACACATTATTGGAAATATTATTTATTTTACTTTGAACCGCAACCTTAAATAATGTGGGTCATTAATTTAATGACAAACACTATTTCAACACGAAGAAAGTAACTAATATGGCTGTATAGAAACTTATAACCGCTGCAGTTGCCATATGAACCGAAATTTCAAACAATTCTAAGGAATGGGCTTACAACGATATCTGATCTTTCTAATTTTCTAGATAAGGAAAATCAGTTCTAATAAATTTAGTATAACGTATTTAGTGTCGCAGTAGTCTCAGTTTGTAGGACTTACTAATGTTTAATAAAAATCAGAGAGAAAAACTAATCAGTTTGTAGCCAAGAAAATGGTATTGGTATTGATTTGTAAAGAGGTAAAAAATTAGGTATTGATTAATCTTGATGTTATTTATATTACCTTTTTCTACATATAATTATTTGCTTATATACTTAATTGACATATATATATCTATAATATATAAAATCCAAATACCACTCACTGACTCAATGACACATCACGATATCTCTGAAACCACTGGACCTACGACCATGAAATTTTGTAGGAGTGTTCCTCTTACCTCCTAGGTGCTCGCTAAGAAATATTTTAAAAATCCGCCATCTTGATTCAAGATGGCTGCCATTTATGTACAAAATTCGACAAGACGATATCTCGGGAACCAATTGTACTAGAACCTTGAAATTCAGAAGTTGGCTTCCTTTTATGAAATTAGTAACTTTTGATAAATAGTTAACCAATCGGGCATATTGATTCAAGATGGCGGCCATACATATATAAAAGTCAACATGTGTGCATGTTCTTTATAAAAATCTACCGTTTTAGTCCGATCTCGATGAAAATTTGCACACTTGACCTTCAAAGCAAGGGAGAATCACTGTCTACATGAATATTCAAAATTTTAATTTTGGTACACACGGGTACGGGGTACAAATATTAAAGTTATGAACATCCTTCATGATGCATATCGTTGAAAAGCTCTTTAAGAGGACAGTAATTGTGGTTATGTACAGTTTTATCATATTTTCACTTAGGAGGGGGTATAATTAAAAAATATAGCTATATCTTATATAAAAAGAAGTGTATCCGTATGAGGGTATGTCTTTTATCCTAATTTGATGAATATTTACACATTTTTTCTTCAAAACAAGGTGAAGGTCACTGCCTAAGTGAGATTACGAAATTAAAATTTTGGTACACAGGGGTACGGGGTACAAGTGATGAATACCCTTCATCTTCATGATGCATATCGTTGAAATGCTCTTTAAGAGTACAGTAATTGTTGTTATGTGTACGGGGTACAAATGACAAAGTAATGGATACCCTTCATGATACAAATCGTTGAAAAGCTGTTTAAGAGAAAAGTAATTGTTCAAGTACAGTTTTGTCTTATTTTCATTTAGAAGGGTAAAATGGAAATTTATATCTATATCTATATATGTATATAAAAGTCAACATATGTGTGTACATATGCATGTTCTTTTATACAAATCTACAGTTTTATTTCGATCTCGATGAAAATTTGCACACGTGACCTTTAAAGCAAGGGGAAGGTAAATGTTTACATGAATTTTCGAACTATAACTTTTGGTTCAAAGGGGTACGGGGTACAAGTAATGAATACCCTTTATCTTCATGATGAATATCGTTGAAATGCTCTTTAAGAGTACAGTAATTGTTGTTATTTGTACAGTTTTGTCATATTTTCATTTAGGAGGGGGTAAATTTAGAATATTTGCAAATGATCTTATCAAAGAGGTGGGGGGTATAACTAGGAGGGATAGAATCTAGATATTCTCGCATAGTAAAATAATTTGTATGCTTTCCTGGTAGTTTATGAACTTATCAAATTAAAAAACACTCCGTAGCGAAGCACGGGTATCCAGCTAGTATATATATATATATATATATATATATATATATATATATAAAACTATATAAAAAACATAACAAATATGCCATATTTATTTATGTAAGGAGTTGAATCATTTGTACATTTGACGGGAAGAGAACGTCCGATTCTCCGTCGATGTTTTTTGCTCGCCTAGGGTAAAACCTTGGGAAAGATCCTTAGGATTAGTCTGGTATTATTGACGACCCTTATTATCATAAAAAACTCGACCCTCGCCTCTAAAATACATCCTTTGTTCTAACAAAATATTCATAAGAACATTTTGCATTCACAAAAAAAAAAAAAAAACTTATTTCACAATATTCAGTATAAAACATAGCTTCCTCTTGTCTTATTATTGTACAAATAGTCACATGATATTTGGATCTGTTTCGATTCCAAGAGGGGTCAAACTTATTTTTAAGTAATATTTAATTATCTCTGTAAAACCTTGAGCATAACCAAAGCTAACATTGATAGACTTCGTGTGACAGTTAAGCGAATGGAAAGGAGCATGCTAAAAATTGGTCACAACGAAAGAAACATACTTCTTGCATACGAGTCCGCAAGACAGTGAGACATTTTCATGTTTTCGCTCTGCGTAAACTAACGACATAAAATGGAATAAAATCAGTAATTTATTCAAGTAATTGATAAAAGTAGATGGAAGATACACCGGCACTGCCGCGGCTTGATTACAAAATACTGAATTCAAAGGCGCCAGCCCGTCTTCTACGTATTGTTAATATGCCTTTATACTAGGTAGGCCGAGAGGGCTGAGAGTTGATGGCAACTTCCTGTACTTTCCTAACTCCCTGTCACACGTATAAATCTTTTCGACTCTCTTCGGCCCTATGACGTGCGGTGGAGGGAGGCCCAACAACTGGAGACTGAATTACACACCTCCTATAGCTTTTTAACTCCCTGTTATACTTTTTTGAGTTTTTAAGCTAAAAGTAAAATAACGTTTTTGACTTATGTTCCATAGCCTAAACATAAAAATGTCAAAACGAACCGATGGACCAGGCAACAAACCAGGTTAAATGATATCAGGAAGGACGTAGCGGAAAGGAAATGGAGATCAGCAGGCCATTTAGTTAGGACAGACGACGGAAGATGGTCGAAATAAATTATTGAATGGACTCCCATAGACCTAAAGCGAAGGAAGACCAAAAGGGAAAGATGGGACAGTGAGATGATGAAGTGTTGTGGAGAATCGACGTGGAGGAGAGAGCTCTCGAAAGAAGTGAATGGAGGAGAATGGAAGAGGTGAACATGGAAGCCTGTCTATATAAAGAAAATATGTGATAGTATTTTAAAGTTACATTTGACAAGAGTAAATTTTTATTAGGTTAAATTAGCGTATCTGGGGCATCCTGTATAGAAATGAATAAAACTGGCTCATGTAATTAAATTCTTTTCTGTATATTGATAAAAAATGCACCAATTATGGATTCTTCTTCATTTCATAAGTTTTCTCTTAATACAATTTCCATATTCAGTCCTCTAATTTAAGACACACCTATATGCAGGTCGATTTTGCGACATTACGTATTTGTCGTAGATTAACTGGGCTTTGATGTAGCGTTTCTGGTTTTTCGAGAGAGTATGAAATGAAAAAGAATACATCAATAATGCAATGTATATCAATAATCAGGAAACACTTTAATTATGTATATAGGCATTATATTAATTTGTTAGTTTTTTCATTTTCATACATGATGCCCCAGATACGCTACCTCAACCGACGCAACTAATCAATAAAATGTATATTAGAAATAGGAAATTCCTTTATATCTAATTACTTTTGTATAGCGGGTTAGTAAAGAACCTGATGTTCTTTATTTATTTCAATTTCTGCATTCGTAGGCGTCCAAATGGACCCTCCATCAATTCAAAACCTCCAACTCTATCTTAGCTGGTTTTTATAGAGTATTTTACACACATTTTATCGAGCTGCCGCACATAAATAAAGAATTTATTCAGGGTTACGCATAAAGTTCTAACTCTTAAAAAGAAATTTTATTAGGAAAAGTGCGGAGTTATTTCCCAGAACACGTTAGATAAATAACGAAGATTGTCGACTGTATACGAATGGTGTTTAAAATGTTATGCAGATATGTCTGTCTAGAATTTATCGTTTAACTTTAGTAAAAACAATTCTGCTCTTGCTATTTTTTATACTAAGCTATAAATTGATACTAGGAAGTAAAGCTTTTTGTATTAAATATGTCTTTTATTCTCTCTTTATATTTAAGTGTATTAAATTTCCAGTGCCAACATAAATTTGACTCAAAACAGGATTTAGAACAAATATAAATAAAACTAAAACGCTGTACAACTAAAAATGACATAATTATGCCATAAAGTATAAAAAAAAATAAACAAAGAATTAAAGAAACATAATAGGAAAATACGAGTCTACATTACTAGGGGGGTGACACACTTCGCTACCCTGTCGTCTATGAGAATAGATGGAACCTGTCACACGAGGTAGCGCCACCTGCCGGGTGGCATTACACGGTCGACCGTCCGACGGTCTAGCCGCCACTCATAGGTGGCGCCACCCGGTCAACCCATTGTTTTCAATTGAGCCTGTCACACGTCGCCACCCAAGTCCCTGCCACTCAGCCCCCACTCCTTCAATCAAATATAGGGGAAATCAAATCTGGGGCTGACTGCATCCCTCATATAAGTGGGTGGCGCAAGTCAGGTGGCGGGAGCAAGTGGCATCAACCAGATGGCGCTACCTGGGTGGCGAAGTGTGTCACTACCCCGAAGAAATTCGAGAATTTTTAGCGAACTTAAGGAAAAATAACGCAATCATTTAAAATTTGTTGTTGTTATTACTTCCTCTTGTGCACCCATTTTGCTTCTAGTCCAGGAGATAGCGTGCAAAGAAGTGCCTGACTAACATCAAGCTAGAACTTTGTGTGCCTTTTAAGAATATGTGGTCGGCTAAGTTCGTCTGCGGGACACAGGTTGGCAATAGGCATTTGAAAAAAAAAAAAAAAAATGGTGGAGAGTGGTCATCTCCCGCTAATTATGAAAGACAATGTGATTTTCATGATCGTGAGTACGAAATTAGTTAGTAAACCAATCATCAAGTTTATGTTAGTTTGTCTCTTGAAGGGGGACCACTTTGATTTGGAGTAATATTTGAATAACTAACCATTCAAGGGACGAACCAACATCAACTTGATTTTCGGTCTACTAACAAATTTTCTCAGGATCATCCACCTTAATTGGGTACATGGCCGTTCTCCACCATTTTTTTTTTTTTTTTTTTTTTTCAAATGCCTATTGCCAAGCAATGTCCCGAAGACGAACTTAGCCAACCACATATTCAATAGGCTCTAAAAGATTAACTTGTTCACAAAATTCTAGCTTGATGTTAGTCAGACAATTTTTTGCGTGCTATCTCCTGGACTATTCCGAGCTTACCGCTGCTTAGCTACGAGCTAAGAAGTTGTAAAGAATTAAACGATTTGAAGAAGAAGTTGCTAAGAATTGCTTAAACATTTCAGTAAACTATATGACTTCAAAACCGGGTACGGGTGAGCGACCAGTTGCACACTTCACTTCTAGTCCCCCCTCCCCTACCATCACTCTAGCTATGATATTTCCTGTTTTTGGATTTTGAATCTAAAACTGAATCAGCGAGTATTTTTGCTGTATCCAATCTCATCATTTTCCATATTATATCATTGTGACCATTCTTCAGGAAGCAAAGAGGCTATGTGCCACCCTAATTTTAGTAGACCTTTTTCTACTCTTTCTCACATATGTGGTGTAGAACATATTATAAATATAAAAGTATTATAATCAGGTAAACAAATCATTAGATTAATTTTTTTAGACTTAGCCGAAAAGTACATATATAATAATTATTGTTATTTTTAAAATGTCTGAAGAGTGAGGGAAAAAAATATTAACGAGATCATGGTCATAAAGTCTCTGCAGATATGATACCAATATAACATAGATAGAAATAAAAAAGAATAGAGGCATACGCCAGTAATAAATACACATAAATACATAATTACCTTTACTCCATACTTCACGAAAAATAATGTTCTCTCTAAATGCATTTATGTTGGTATAAAACTGTATTCGTATATTGGACTGCAACTGAGTTAATAACATTATAACTCAATTAACAGTTGTATTTGTTTGTTAGATTTTTAGTTATAGGGTTGTAGTAATGTAAGTTCTGCTGTGTGGACCTCAGTTAACAGCTGTATTTGTTTTCTAGATTTTAAGTTATGGGGTTGCAGTGTTGTAAGTTCTGTTATATGGATACAAATACATAAATTTCCATTTGTAAGAGTATGTAGATGGTGTACATCCACATTAAGGTCTCATTTTATGAGTTATATTTTTTGAAATACTAGAATATATGTACCTATTAAAATAACCAACAATAGAATAATAAACAATGGTTAAATAGAAAAAAATGAAATATAAATTGAACAGAGCAATATTTTAGTAACATCTACTTGCAGCCAAAGTTGGTAAAGTAAATATAGGGAAATTAATAAGTATATATGTTGCAATTTAAGTATACGATAAGCATTATTATTAAGCTGTATTAATGTAGTACTACATTAAAAAATGTTGAGATTTAATTTAAATATTGTTATTTATTATATAGTTAAGAGAGTCAGAGGTGACAAGCTATCTCCAAACTATAAAACACTGGAATAAGCTTTCCGTATTTAATTCATGAAGTAATACTCTGCCAATTAGTGTGGCACATAGCTTCCTCGCCTTCTATTTTGTAGACTTTAATGCTTTTATACTATTAAAACCTATTATTATAAAATTTATTTAATTTTATCCCATTTTTTAAAACTGTCAAAACAGTTTTGATATTTTACATTAATAAAAGTATGAATTTAGCAAAATTTGAAGCGCAGACGGTTGAAATTAATCTGGGGTCATCTGCAGGCTACTTTCGACAAACCATTCAAATTTCATAAATATCAGGTAAGTGCTTTTGATGATATAGGAGTAACTAAATGTATGTTTGTGCGCATGTGGAAGAGAAACGAAAATAGGCGCAGAATTTTGAAACTTATATGGAATCAACAATGGGCTAATTATGACCTACCATCAAAATTTCATTGAAATCAGATGAGTAGTTCATAAGATATGTTGATTCACATAAATTGAGCGATAGACGGACAGACAGACATGGGACCAAACATGTTCCCTGATGGCTTAAATGGATTTCAGTCTTGGAATTTTTGAAATCGGAGACCTAAAACATTTTCGTTCTTTGGAACGATCACATAGCTTCTGTTACCAAAGGTAGCAGAATGTATGCTTATGCGCACCTGGAAGAGAAACTATTGCAGAATGTTGAAACATATATGGGACCAACAATGGGGCTAACTATGACTTACAACACAAATTAAATTAAAATCGGATTGGCAGTTTTTAATGTACATAAGTTCACAATAATTGAGCGTGACAGAGAGACCGACAGACAGACACGGAACCAAAAGTTTTCCCTGACGTCTAAAACGGATTTATGTCTTTGAATTTTTACATTCGGAGACATAACAAATTATTGTTCTTCAGAACGCTAACATAGCTTCCGTTACGGTAAGCTTGGAAGTAAAATAGTAGTTATAATATTATTATTTCCTAATCCATATTAATATGGATTATTTCACATACCTAATAGTCGTGCTTATAAATCTTTTTGCCCTACTTTACTTTTTCGCCCTACTTTTACTTTTTCTCCCTACTTTTTGAGTTCAGGGATGAAAAATACTTACATTTGTCCCTCTAAACTAATTCAAAATCATAACTATTTCTCCCTATTGGAGATAAAATTAATTTTCCTTTTCCTTAGGAAATGTAGCCTCTATACACAAACTAAAAATCCTACAAGAGCATTCATCTCCAAACTGGTCATTAGTCCTCTGTATTTCGCCCTCTCCCTTTCTTTCAAAATAGTTTTGCGGTGCTTGAAATTACAATTTTAATATTAGCAAAATGCAAAACACCGCAATACACATATCATAATCCCCCCCCCCCCCCTCTCTCTGAAATAAGTTCCGCGGTCCCTGATTGGCACACTATTTAGTGTATAAAAGCATGGTAGTGTATAAACGGACTGAAAAATAATCGATTTTAGAAAGGACAAACATAATAATTGTAAAATACCAAATTCTTTTTCTTTCTTTATTTGGTATTGGCTTTACACCATACAACCATAAAAAGCAAAGTTAAAGAGAGCCGTAAACGAAACTAAGTGCATTGTGCACGCTATACTTTCGCATGATATCCAATACTTAACGTATAAAATCAACCAATTAATATTCTACTACTAAAATTTCCATATTAACCATATGAGTAGACTAACTATATGTGTTAGCCGACTTAATCATAGCTTTATGGAAATAATAAAGATTAATTTTACAAGTTAAAAACTCTACAATGCCTTTAACATGTTGCGGCCTCTCACGTTAGAAAAAAAAATACAAAATAGTTTCTTTAAATGCAAGGATTAATATTAATATGTATATGTTCATCGGATTAAATATTTGTTTGGTTTTACTTTCTCGTATAAAGAGAAAGTATTGTGATGGCACGAAAAATTGATTTTCAGATTTTGATGTATTTACACGTTTTAAGTCCAAGAAAGTGGTTTTTAAAAAATGTCTGTCTGCGCAGACGCCTGGCGGCTAAACTACCGGGCTGATTTTGACGAAATTTGGTGCACACGTTCAGAAAAATCATACCCCAAGGCGAAAACAAGAAATTAATTTTAGCCCCAAATTTGGGGGCGCTTACCCCTTGTCCCGAACATCCCTTTGTCTTAATAGTTTCAATAAAAAACAAACAAACAATCAAACCACGATTCACTAATGCCAAATGACGAAATCAAAAAAACTTTTGCTTAGGTCAATCTTATAATGCGAAACACTGCAGAGATTTTAAGCTTGTCCTTCTGTAGGTAGTAACAAATGAGTTATTAAAAGGTCAGGTGGGTTTCTTCAAAAATCCAAATAAAGAGGAAGGGTTTTTCTAGGCCCTAAGGGCACTCTTAACACCGCCTCCATCCTTACAGCTTTGATAAACTTTAGTATTTTTATCCAAGCATCAAAGAAAAACTCATTAGCTAAGCATGACTTAGGCCCTTTCAAAAAATATTTCGTGCAAATGAACTATTTGGTTATAAAATAACAAGTTAACTATAATAAATAGTCATGTAATTAGTTAGGCTCATAGCTTCCTCTCGTACTACGAAATAGGACTTAATTATTTTAATGATATCTACTTTTACACCCAATTATTGTCAAATTAACCCTCGGGAACGCGCGGTCCTGTGAGGCCTAAATTTGAAATATAACTATGAAATTGAGGTAGATGTGGGTGCGATTGGAAGATAGGGATTTTTCTAGCTACATTTCTTGCTTTTATCAAGAGAATCAGTCACTGTTTGACATCATAAGTGATTATACTTCAATTCTGTGCCTATATTGTCCTGATCCGCGCCACTTTCACTTAAATTTTAGTATTACGCTAATTTTAGTGAAATTTATACATACAATAGAAAATAAATTAATATGGTACCTGAATTTAAAAATAAAATAATAAAAATATACAGAAAAAATTAAAAATTAGAAAATTATTTACTGAGACTGACTAATACTTATAAACTATGAAACTAAAGAACGGTATTTTATAAATTTAAAAAATAATAAAACAATAAAACCAATTTAAATTACATATGTTTTATAATATTTTGCTAAAATGATTTCAAGTTTATATTTATTTTACCTGTTGTGTGGGCATATAAAACAGATTAAGTCCTATCAGGGGTCCGCGCCTCCTCGTGTCTGTATTAGACCGCGAGCACCCGAGGGTTAATTTAATTTCCCCCCCATATTTTTTCATGTGTCAAAATTGTTTTGAGTTTTTACATGAATTATCAATTTAGCAAAAGTTAAAGAGCGTAGACGGTTTAAATTAATCTAGGGATATCTGCGAGTCACTTTCGAACAAATCAGATAAGTACTTTTTGAAGCTGTAGGTGTAAATAAATGTATGTTTGTGCGCATGTGGAAGAGAAACAAATAGGTGTAGAAGGTTTAAACTTATATGGGACCAACAATGAGCTAATTAATACCAAATTATAATTATTATTAACTACGGGAAACAGACAGAGAAAAATAGACTCCAGCGCGGGGATTTGAACCACCGGCCTCTATATTTAATCATTCCGTAGTATGAATACTACCAAAATCGTAAAATATATGAATTTGTAATTGATTGTACAAGGTGCAGGTACTAAGTGGGTACTTTATAATTATAAGCGTTATTTCTCGGTCTAGTTCTTTGTCATTAATGTTGACTTCTCAGACTTGTGGAAAAATTGAAAGCTTTAAATTCGGGTCAAGGTATCATTAACGTCAGAGAAATTCATTCTCCTGCGTAGCTTAGTTGGTTAGAGCGCTATACTGGAAATATAGAGGCCAGTGGTTCAAATCCCCGCTCTGGATTCTACTTTTCTCTGTCAGTTTCCAGTAGTTAATAATAATTATAATTTGATTTAAAATGATATTTAATCATTCCGTAGTATGAATACTACCAAAATCGTAAAATATATTAATTTCTAATTAATACCTACCATACAAATTTCATTTAAATTGGACGTGCAGTTATATATTTAAGATAAT
Source organism: Gerris lacustris (assembly GCA_951217055.1). Taxonomy (NCBI): domain Eukaryota; kingdom Metazoa; phylum Arthropoda; class Insecta; order Hemiptera; family Gerridae; genus Gerris; species Gerris lacustris. Next base: position 65,110,396 of record OX578280.1, on the reverse strand, counting down.
ATATTGGTTCGCAAAAATGTAGCGACAGACCGGCAAACAGACAAAGAACCAAAAATGTTTCCGGTAAATATGTCATATTTGACCCACTTTGACTAAATAACTATTAAGAAAAAGGGATATTTAGTCTATAATGTACATTGGGACAAAGGAATATCACACTATTGTATATAAAAGTGTAGGGGAGACCGGGGCACATAGGACCTAATAAGGTTTTTGTTCAGGTAACTTCACCATTATTTAATAAATTTATGTAAATGAGAAGTATTTATTAGAATTTACATTTTTCTAACTGTCCCCGACTCACAGTTCTTAAATTTCATGATAAGTATTTTATTTTGATTTTTTCTGTATAAAGTCGATTGGTCCTATGTGCCCCTGCACCAGGGGCACATAGGACCTGTTGGACCTGTGTGCCCCTATTTTTATGAGATTGCAATTATAAAGGTGTTAAAAATGTGGACAAACTGTTCTTTTAAACTAGTTCGGTATTTCAAAGGTTAAATCAAGATTGTTTTAACAGTTAATTCAAAAATTATTGAACACAGGGCACACAGGACCGGAGGTCTTGTGTACCCCTTGCCTTTACGGTCCTCTGTGCCCCAAGCCACATTTCATTAAAATCATTTTTTTGACAAGATACACGACAGACTTATGACGAATGAAAACAATTTACATTAAAAAGATAAGACCTAAGTTTATCAGATACGGTTAATTTGTTTAAAAATGCTATATCAAACTAATGTTATATTTAATTAAATAAAACGTAAATATTAGATCATGTACTTTGAAAATTTAAAAAGGTGTGTAAGAATTGATTAAACGTAGTCAACTCTGCTAGCGATTGTTCACGACTAGAGACAAACTAACTCTAATAGATCATACAGATTTCCGCTTAGTAGCGCCACCATACAATCAAAAACTCAATGGACCTCTGTACCCCGGAGGTCCTCTGTGCCCCGGTCTCCCCTACATTTGTCCCAATGTACATTAGACTAAATATCCTTTTTTCTTAATAGTTATTTAGTCAAAGTTGGTCAGATACGACATATTTACCGTGTTCCCTGATGTCTGAAACGGATTTCTGTCTTGAAATGTTTGACATCGGAGACCTACAAATTGTTCGTTCTTCAGAACTATCACATAGCTTCCGTTACCTTTGGTAAGCTCGGAAGCAAAAATGAATTAATTAATCATCCCAGATAACACCTTGTATAAATTATGAGAAATAAAAAGTTAGTTATTTAGAGCGGAATAATTTAGTGGTAAAGGTTTAATTTAATACACATTTCTTTGTTTGAAAGTTGAAAATTAAAGAATGGAGAAAGTAAAAGAATTAACTTTGATATCTTGTAATGAAAAGATTCTAATATTTAACAAAAACAAAAGTAACATTCAAAGACGCCAAAAAAAAGGTTAATAGGATAATAAAACAAAACAACTTTGTTCATAAATCGTTTACTAATAATGTTTCCTCTCGCAGTAACATCATAGTAAAAAGTTGTTTCTTTAACAACTGAACTTTGCCGGAAAAGTAGAAAAAAAAACGAAATCCGGGACAAGAAGGGAAAAAGGTACAAACTGAAAGACTAATGTCGTTTGAAACAAGCGTCACGTTTCATCCTATCGAAAAATCAAAGCACGTTTGAAAACGTGTCCTTCTATTTTTTTTTACAAGATATTTGTGATTTTAGAACACATAAACCCCAAAAATCATTCCTTAGTACCTGTTTAATAGATGGAGAAAATCATTTTCTTTTATAAAAGTATAATTCTTTTATAATTCGTATTACCTACTTTGAAACAATCGAAATTGTCACTTTTGACCGATAACTACTTAGTCATGATTAATAAATTGGTAGTGCATGAAGTCTCACGTAAAAAGGGTTTCGTTGGTGTTGAAAACATGAAATTAGTAAGGGGGGGGGGATTTTGTTATTTTTGTAATCTACTCTTCAATACCTCTCATTTGATACCTCACTCAAAATTTAAAAAGAAAAAAAAAAATTCCCCGTGACAGCAATTCGCCATCTTGGATTCCCAGTTGATCCGACCAAGTTGCTATTCTTATTTTTTCTTTGGCTTATCAGACCGCACACTTTTCATATTTTTTTTTATTTTTGGAAAGAGCGGAAGTATAGTTTTAGGGGGGGGGGGCAAAATTTTGATGTTTTTTGACAAAATGGTGGGGAAAATGAAACGCTTTCCACAAGTGCTATATATTTTTGTAATCTAATCTTCAATACCTTTCATTTGATGCCTCACTCAAAATTTTACAAAAAATATTTTTTTCTCGTGACAGAAATTAGCCGCTATCCTGGATTCCCAGTTAATCAGATCGAATTGTTATTCTTATTTTTTCTATTGCCCAGCAGAACGCACATTTTTCATATTTTTAGAAACAGTGGAAATATAGTTTTAGGGGGGGACGCAAAATTTTGATGTTTTTTGATAAAATGACGTGGAAAATTAAACGCTTTCCTCAAGTGTTATATATTATTGAAATCTACTTTTCAATACCTTTCATTTGATACCCCACTCAAAATTGAAGAAAAAAACCATTTTTTTGCATTATGTGAGTTATCCGCCATTTTGGATTTGAACAGCTGATAATTTTGTGTTCGCTATATTTTTCTTGTGTGCGCGTGATGACGATCTTTAATATTGGAAAGTTTCATGTTTTTATCTCTTTTTATTCAAAAGTTATTGGAACCGTAAATAGTGACAGACAGACAGACAGACACGTGAACGAAAATATAAGGGTTTCTTTTTTTGGTTTTACCAACAAAACCCTAAAAAGGGGAAGTGTAAACATTTCAACCAGGAAATGTTTAACAGATGGTCTAGGATTGTTCTCCAAAATCGAACAGAGACAACTCAGACAAATACTCATATACAAGAACATAATTACTCAGTCCAATGTTTTCCCATTTATTATTTGTTTCGTTGAGTTTTCGTGGTGACAAATCATTATTCAACTTTTTCGTACTTCTTTAGATTGTTACTCCTCTTTTTCTTTAGAATATAACAATATAATGTATATATATCATGTATCACAATTCTGATTTTTTAAGGGGAGTAACAGTAAAGAAGAGCATTCCGTACACCTTCTTTAGATTGTAAAGAAATGGCTACAATTTATTATAACTTAACATAAAAACAATTCCTTCCAGACGGGGGATTGAACCCGGCCTCTTACCGTCCACGTTATTAGATATTATCTTAGGAACTAGATTTTTTTTTTCGGGAAAAATTCATAAATGAATAGTTTCGTATTTAAAAGGAGAACATTATATAATTTTAAAAACAAAAAAAAAAATAAAAACAATCGGAAATTGTAATTGAAAAAGTATTTTTATCTCCAGTAGGGGAAAAAAGTTATGATTTTGAATTAGTTTAGAGGGACTAAAACAGGTCTTTTCATCCCTAACTCAAAAAGTAGGGAGAAAAAGAAAAAGTAGGGCGAAAAAGTAAAGTAGGGCAAAAATGTAAAGATTGCAACTTAATTATTTTATAAATAGTAAAAAATGTATGGCTAATGTAATGAAGTTGTCGAAATAAGGTTGGCGGCACTGCGCTTTTTGACCACGTTTATCTTTGTTTACAACATTATAACCTGCATCTAAATAACCTTCTATTTGAGTTTAATTCCAATTATTCTTTGCATTTCATATTGAATCTCTTATATCTGCTATTAAAAGTGCTAATAATTATTGTTATTTATTAAAATATTAAATAAAAACTGTGCAATGGACGAAAATGTGAATCTTTTTTCTACTGGAGATAAAATAGTGTATGTACCTCGAGAGTAAAGTGCCATTATTCCCCGCGCGATAATTATCTCCCTCGGCTGCGCCTCGGGAGCTACTTAGAGTTATTCCCTCGGCTTCGCCTCGGGATTTAGGGACCATGGTTCCTTCGGCTTCGCCTCAAGAACCAACTTTTTCGCTCAGGGAATAATGGCTTACTTTACTCCCTAGGTGCATAAATAACTATTTTTCCGAGTTTTTTCATTTTTTTTAGGGGGGCCAAGCTAAAATGCCTTTTTTGATTTCACCACGAGGTTTTAATCTCGTGAAAACATATGATAAAAATCGGTCATGTAGTTTAGGCTCCACGTGTCTACAAGAACCAAACACCAAATACAACATGCCAGAATATAAACATCAAATTTAAAAAACATCTTTTTTTGGGGCTAAGGGGACCTGGAAACGTGTAAATCTATTACATTTTTTCTACAACTATTAACTTTCTCTCTTATGCTACATACCAAAAAAATAAAAACAAGCAAAATAATTATGATGTTATTGTAGACTATTTTTTATGTTTGAACATAAACGCTGAAGGAATAATATTATAAATTAACATGATAGTTTATTAAAGAATTCTTAAAAAGTAATTATCAAAGCTAATATTTATGTTTGAAATTAAGTTTAGCCTTTAATTCTATCCTAATTAGATTAACTGAAAGAAAACGTAATTTACTGGGATTGTTGTGATTAGCAAAACGCCAAACCTATACTTAATGTTACCTCAATAAGGCATCTAAAGCCTAGGTTTTACAAAAAAAAAAAAAAACCCTATTAGGTTCTAACCTCTGTTATACCTAGGTTATTTTCTTCAGACGTAATCAAATTAGTCTTTATTTATTTATACGTAATTTATGTATTTATGAAACTCTTTTCTTTGGCTTAACCGAGTTTTAATATAATGCTTTTTGTTGCAATAAACTGCAGTAATTTAACATTTAATTAGTGTTCATGAGGATAAGGACTTTTATTTTTGCTTCCGAGCTTACCGAAGGTAACGAAAGCTATGGGATCGTTCTGTAGAGCGAAAAAAATTAGGTCTCCGATTTCAAAAAATTCAAGACAGAAATCTGTTTCAGACATCGGGGAACATTTTTGGTTCCGTGTCTGACTGTCTGTAAGCCTGTCGGTCTGTCATTCAATTTTTGTCATGAAATTATTAGGTTGTCATGAAATTATTTATAATGGTACACCAAGTGAATACAGCATGGTAGAGTTATCACATTCAGTTCATACATTTAAATTTACTGACTACATACAGACATAAATGAATAAGCTGTGAGTTCATCAAGGATGCGTTTTTCTTTCATTTTTTTTAACCATTTTAGTTATAAATTGAATTTAAGATTTATTCTATTTTGTTTTTGTACTCATCTTGAAATTTCCAAGTCAAAATAGATTCTGCCTCGGCTCATCGCTTTACCCCTTCCTAAATCTAATCTTTTTTTGTCTGAAGCTAACCTTGCTCTGTTTCTTTAGCTGATTGTTTATGCTATTTAGAAAACATTTTATGTGCAGAGATCATCAGGAACTATTGGACTCACTGTTTTAGATTTATAATCTTACAGTATAAAATAATGTTAAAAAGATATTTGTCGGTTTATCGCTCGAAGTAAACATTTATTTCTTATTTGGTATCTAGAATGCAGCATCCACCAACATCCAAAACCATCTTGATCTCCTTGAACCTTGGTTAAGGAAATGGAGGATAAAAATAAATGAGCAAAAAAGTGTTCATGTCACTTTTACCCTCAGGCATTCAACATGTCCTTCAGTCATCCTCAAGCAAGGAGTCATCCCTCAATCCTGTTCCGTAAGATACCTCCATCTTGACCGACGATTGACTTGGGTTCTGCACACCAAAACTAAACGTACGGACACTACTTGTACAGACGGTATAAACTCTTACTCCGACTCCTCGACCAAAGATCCCACCTATCCCTTTCTAATAAACTCCTTATCTACAATTCCATACTCAAACCAATTTAGACCTATGGAATTGAGCTCTGGGGTAGCACCAAGCGCTCAAATTCTTATGGGATCCAATCCCTTCAATCAAAGAACCTTCCGAAAAATCAACAACTCTCCTGCATACGTCTCCAATCTCACAATTCACAACGACCTTAAAATTCCCTTAGTATAAGACCTCGCTTCTTCAAGCTGCACAAAATTCCATGAAAACCTAAACCATCATCCTAATCCTTTAGTCGAATCCATGGCTTCCATTCATATCCCCGACCACCCTCCACGTCGGCTGAAGAGGAGTTGGCCAAGAGATTTATTGCAATAATTAAAATAATGTAAAATACCTGATAGGAGTACTGCCACTGGGTAGCCTCTCCTCTCACAACAACAACAACAATAAACCACGCTAATTAAGCATTGTTATCTATGTTACTAATAGCAATCTTCTGCAAGTAGCTTAAAATAAAAATTAAAAGAAAAAGGTATCTAGATTCCTGACGAGTAAAGTCCGGGTATTATTATGTTTTATAGTTTCTGTTTTTACAAAACGTGTAAATAACTTTATCTAGGTGACAAATATAAAGTTGATTCGATGAACATTACATCTTGCTAAATAAAACACAACAAGCAAATTTGACTAGAATGTCAAAATGTAGGTAATGAATAATACAAACAGTTTTCTACTATCGCGGGGTCGAGTTCTATAAACTATTAAAATTAATTAACTTTTGCTAGATCACATAGATAATGGAAAAATCGAGAGGCAGAAAGACCGACAGAACGTAGTTAATTTCAAAGGGAAATTATAACAGAGAAATGTATGTAATTTATTGTTAATTAAAGTTATGAATGCTGTTCATGATAAGGAGAATAGATAAGATGTATGTATAGATATTTTAAACAACGATAACACGACAACGCAATCTCTCTTGACCTTGTTCGGGAACGAATTTTTATAGCATATTTTAAAAAGAAAAGTTCAATAAATAAAAGGATGTTTATTTTATTATAACGAAACCCGAAACAACTAAAAATTTAAATCACTGGACGAAGTAATTATGTATTCATATACAAATATACATACATACTTCCATATAAAAACTTTCTCATGCGAAAGTTAAGTATGAGTGAATCGGACAGATTTTTACCTACGTATGTTAGAAATTCAAACAATTATAAAATAATATCCAATTATGAAATAAAATATGGATTAGTTCATTACGGCCTTGTTTTTGGGCAAATTTAAAATTGTAGAATTAATCTTTTGATTATGTATGTTTTTTTTATCATGGAATATTGTACGAAGAGAGCTGAAAGATTTTAAAGAAAAATTAAGATTGGTTATTAAATTTATATTTGATATACGCCAATTAAATTCGATAGTTATTTTTTTTCAATTTTTTAATTCAGGTTTAAAATTTTAAATTAATTCAAGTCTATTGTTAAAGCTCTAATTTTAGGGGTGCTACACCAACAAACAACTAAATTATTACGGAATCAATTCCCATTTACAGTTGTTCTTCCAATTCAAAAATGACATTTTTATGATTAAGCCTATCATGATGTCCATTTAGATAACAATGAATAAATGACATATTACATGTATTGTAAGCATTGACAGGGCATTTTCTGGCAGAATATCAGCACTTATTTAAGTATTCCATGAGGGTTAACTCCCTCTATTTCGCAGCTGGAAAGATTCCAAATGTCTTTCACGGGGAATTTATCCGGAATAACTGGGTTGCTTGAACCGGAATATCGCTTTTCCACACTTCCAAAGATTTGGAGACCGAAATCCCTCTGAGACGATATTTCCATGAAAATAGAGTTGTTTAAAAGGCTTAATGGAGACTTATCCCAATATCTGGCTTAACCTGTTAAAATCAATTCCCATTGTAGGTGATACGACATTGTCAGCGATAAAGCTTTTAATTCAGGGATTTATTTATACACGTATTCTTTTTCCTTTCTTTAATATACTAGTGGGTTAAATAAGACAACATTTAAAAAATCTGTCAAAATTGTTCTGTTTTTGCTTCCGAGCTTAGAAGGTAACGGAAGCTATGTGATCGTTCTGAAGAACAAAAATATTTTGTTTCAAATTCCAATTTTAATCATTCCAAGACATTCATTTCAGACATCAGGGAACATTTTTGGTTTCACGTCTGTGTGTCGCTCAGTTTTCGCGAACTAATATCTTAAAGACTATACAGGTCCAATTTTAATGAGATTTGTATGGTAGGTCATAATTAGCTCATTGCTGTTATCATATAAATTTAAACCTTCTGCGCCTTTTTGTTTCTCTTCCAAGCTTATCCAAGAAAACATGTGTATGTCTCTGATTTCGAAAATTCCAAGATAGTAATCCGTTTCAGATATCAGGGAACGTTTTTGGTTCTATGTCTGTTTGTCGATTTGTCGTCACTCAATTTTGTACGAACTAACATGTATTATAATACTACTTGTCCTATGTTAATGAAATTCGTATGGTGGGTCATGATTAGCCCACATATTTTTTTTAAAAGAAATTTGAATGGTTTGTCAAAAGTAGCCTGCAGATAGCCCCAGATTAATTTAACCATCTGCAGTCTTAAAATTTTGTTAATATTATACTTTTATTCACATAAAAATCTATTTTGACAGGTTTATTAAAGGGTGGAAAATTAAATAAATTAAATAAATTGACAATAATGGGCTGTAAAAGCGTAATAGTACATTACGCGTCTAGTGCGGAAAGTAGCATTTTGCATGCGAGTGTGGAGTTTGTACCCAAGTGACAGCGAGGGTAGTAAAACCACAAGAGCAAAGCAAAATGCAGTTTTCGCACGAGTTGCGTACTGTACTTTATCTACGATTGTTGGATTTTAATAATAAATACAGAACAAAAAATTAATAAACTTCCTGATTGTAAGTTCGTATTTCTCATTTGATAAAGATGACATTAATTCAATAGTTGTATTTTGTGCCGAATTAATTATTTCGGGAGCCGTATTATTGTTCTTATTTTCGTCATAATGACATAAATCAATCATTGTTTTTCACTAAAAACTCTATATAAACAGTTAAACCCCCTACACACCGGCCAACTGTCGGGCCCGACGGTCGGCCGGTCGAGTTGGCTGGACCATCCGACCACCGACCCCCCACCACTTTCTTTTGTCAGGTCGGTGTGTGTAGCGTTGTTGGGTCTAACTGTCCGACTTGTACCTTCACCTCAGCTTCATTTCCGCTTTTAGAACTACGCACCACGAGTATTGCTGCTAAACTGGACTAGTAGTCGAGTCGGCTCATTTGGTCGGCTCGTTCGGTCGGGGTGTTGGCAAGGCCCCGACAAGGACGGTCCGTGCTAACGGTCGTTCGGCCAGCAGTGTGTAGGGGGTATTACTTTAATTAAACAAACTGCAAATTAGTTTTGTTAAATGTAATAAAACAAACTCGCTAATCGTGCCTTAAGGTGAAGAATTCTTCTTTTTTACTTCACTAGGGTGGAAAAAAAAGAGGAATTATGAAACGCTCTTGCGCAATGAATACAAGTACGCAAAGAATCACTTTCTACGAATCTAAACAGAGATTAATGTTTATATTTCGTATCAATCGTAGATACAATTATTAACGTATGTGACATAAGTTGCGAGGCAGCCCGATTTTTATGAAATTTAGATGAAAAGTCAGTTGTTAATTCCATATTAATTTCAACCTACTGCGATCGCCTCAATTTTAAAGATATTCAAATGATTTAGTGAATGTAATTTACAAATGGTTCTTATACTAATTTTAACTGTCTACGCAAAAATTAATATTGAATAAAAATAATTGTGATCCCACTGGGAATCGAATCAAGTCCAAATAACCACGCTTTCAAATCCCATGATACCATTCATCCATTAATAGAACGCAATGAAGCTATGTGCCACACTAATTGACAGAATATTCTGTAGTCATTTGCTCTCATTCATTCTATTAAATGTGAGATTAACAAACGATTTGATCCAACATCATATTTTTGTGGATTGTACGTTTTATTATAGCCTAATTCCTATATAAGAAACCTATGGAGGATAGAGTAATAATTATCAAACGTAATAAAATAAGTATTATCAAACGCCATAAAGCAACCGGTATATTTTAATAAACTCCTTCTTTGGTTAATAATCTTTCAAACTTTCTATTATACTTTATTTTCAATAAAAGTTTTTATAGCAATCTAAACTTTACCTTCCACTAAAAACCAACTTTAAAAGGAAAACATCTTCTTTCATAGCTTTTCTTATTGTCCATTCTTATGACTTTTATTTACTTACTCAGAAAAAACATTTAAGTGAGGTAAAAATACGAGGGTAATAAAAATTAAGGAATAGTGTGAACGTTTATATAAAAGTTGGTATGTCCTTTGTAATTTTTAATCGATCAATCATAAAGTTAATGGACACCTTTAATATATTTAATTTATCACTGTTCTGAAAAAAAAAAGCTTTAGAATGAAAATCTCCTTTTCCAAAGTATCTTAGTGTGCTGAATCCGAATCTGAAGTTAAAATTTCTCCTATACTTACAGTTTTCCCGGAGAATGCACTTAAACTTCGGAAAAAATTGTGTTCTTAGGGGTTTTCAACCCAATTTTTCGCCCCCAAAAAAAAGATATATATATTGGGCGTTTGAATATCTCCAAACCTTCAAGAACACGAATCTAAACTCAAATAATTTCAAGATAAAAATAACTTTTTATATACTACGCTTTTAAATTTTCTGTTGAATCGGATGTAATGTTGATAATATAATTGTTATTGTTATATAATATATAATGTTAGTGAAAAAAAATAGTTCCGAATTTATTTACTTCACATAAATGACAACCAATAATGCAAGCTAATACAAGAATGCAAGCTAATAAAAACGTAGTAAGAAATCTGCTGACCTTACTATAATTACAAACTTGAAAAATAGGAAACAAAAAATCGATTTTTCTCATATTGAGTCATTGAATTTCTATTGCTTTTTCAGTTGTATAACAAATGTTTTGTAACTTTTTTCTGACATTATTTTAGAAAATTACAATATATTAAAAATTGGGCAAAAGCTAAATAAATTATAATCTAGTATAATGTCAGTAAAAATCAGAAAAAAACACCAAACATTTGTTACATATTATAACTGTAAAAGCAATAGAAATACAAAGACTCAATACGAGGAAAAATCTATTTTTTTGTTTCTTATTTTTAAATTTTCTAAAAAGAGTAAGGTCAGAAGGATTTTTTTTACTTTAGATTCGTGTTTTCCATGGTTCGAAGACATTTAACCCCTTAATTATATATATTTTTTTTTTTTGGGGGGGGGGGGACTCGAAAACTCCCAAAAACAATTTTTCCGAACTTTAGGCGCAATTTCCGGGAAAACTGTACGCGAAGGAGAAATTTTGACTTCAGATTCGGATTCAACAACCTCGAAAACATAAAGTTTAGATAACATTTTCATGGAGCCCGAAAGTTCGAAGTTTTTTTAATTTAATAAATTTAAAAAAGCGTGAATTTAATTATGTATTTGATAAATTTTGATGAATATCCTGAATATGAGATTATTCTACACGCCTAGTTTGTACGCTATCCATCCCATCTATCTTGTTTAATCTTGTGTGGGCATAGTTTGAGTTTTAATATCAAAGTTCATAATGTTAATATATGCATGTAGCATATTGTCGGTACTTCTTTATATTGTTACTCCCCTATGATTTTTTGTTAGAATATTAATATATATAATTATTTATTCACTCCTTTTTCTAAATAACTATTAAGACAAAGGGATGTTCAGTCCAATGTACTTTAGGACAAAGGAATATCAGACTTTTGTTTTTATAAGGGGAATAACAGTCTAAAGAAGTGCCATAATGTCTATCAAGTGGCTTCATAAACATTACTTCCGAATCGTTTTACCTATTTTTACGTCTATATTTTTACAGCCGTATTCCAATGATTTTACTCTTTGCAAATCCATTCCAGATTGTATTAGTAAATTATGTTCTATGACTTTCCATAACCACTGAATCGTGGATGAAAATCTACCAATTCCTTGCATGTATAATTAGTTTACATTGATTACCGCCTGATCATCTGATTTTTAATATATTCGTATTGCTGGTAGAAAGTAGCTCGCAGGTAGCTCCAGATTAAGGCGGAGGATTGGGCGGAGATTCTAAGGGTAAGAAAACTTTCCGTTCTAAAATTGCACGGAGGACTAAAGTGTAGAGTGTGGGAACTATGGTGAACCTATAAGAATTGTGTGGGATAATAAAAATAGAAATAAGGCAAGATAAATAAGATAAGGTTAAGCTTCTAGGTCACCCTGGATGCTAATTAACTTTATCACCTGGTTTATGGTGTTTTCGGACGGTGGTCTTAGAGAGAAGAGTAGGTCCCGTGATTATCGTGGTTAAAGGTGGATATTACAAGCAAGGCACTTGACAAAGAGTTCCGACCCAAGTTAACTGCGGGAAACAATGATATACCGGAAAATGGCCCGGCCGGACAGAGACTGTAAAAACCGCGAAGCGGAAGAAAACGGGTAAGGTCGGAGTCCAAAACGTAAGTGACTCGGCGTCGGATCTCCAAGGAAACAGGTCCACCGGTGTCGCGGGGGTGGGGTACAGTGTTGCTAAGGTAATTGGCGTTGCTAAGGTTATAATATATAGAACATATGTGCTTAGATATAGAACAGATATAGTAAATAGTATTCTTAAATCCACCAATGTGTAAATTATGTGGACTTAGATTTACGGAAAATATGTGGACGTAGATTTACGTGGAGAGACAATATGCGTGTTTTATTACTTTAAGATGACCTTCATAGACGCTCCCGGGTCTGATATAGTTTATAATTATTTTTGTCGTGAAGCCAGCGAAGTAATTAATTAAAATATTTAGTGATATACTAAAGAATATTAAGAGCACTGAGTTCTCCAATAAAATTAAAATTAAACGAAGCCGTGAAGAGGAGACAAATTCCCACTATGCTGTGGCGCATACATCATCTATCTTAATTTATTTATTTATTTTCTGCACCAAACTTCTTTTTCCCACTAGAGAATCTATTAAATTAAAAACATTCCACGCCCTTCTCTGCGGCACCTGTTAAAATTCGCCACTAATTGGAAACAGCATAGCGAAAATATTCATTAAATTTAATAATTAGATTCGTTAACTACGTAGTAGCAGACTGCTGTCTAATTATTTTTTACTACATTTTCTAGAGGTTTTAAAAATATCGTTAGCTCCAAATTGCATATTATATATAAATAAATTATTTTTAATTTTTAATTAAGTATTGAAGAAAAAATAACATATTGCAATTACTAGTATTCTTATGAATAAGTTAAGTGAAAAACAAATTTCAGGGCCATCAATTTTGAACGCAGGAAACCTAGAAATCGCAGGGAATCTAAAGAATAAAGGATGATTCACATTACACCATGTCGTGGCCGGGCCGATTCACGGACGGGGCACGGTCTAAGAATACTAGTATACTTTTGTATGAATGCATTCATGTTTGACCGTGCCCCGTCCGTCTTCCGGCCGGGTGGCACGGTGTCAAAAGTCTGTGAGTATTATTTCCCGGCTCCGGCTCGACCCGGCCACGGCACGTCGTAACATGAATTGAGTTGGCAGGCAGTCGACAACTGAATATAGTGAAGCGGACACGGTCCTCCAAAAATTACTCGTTAACCACCCCGTGTAATATGTATGACTAGCCCGGTCGGCAACGGCACGGGCACGGCCGGCCACGACATTCTAACGTGCCTGACACGGCCTGGCCATGAAACGGAGTTATGTGAATCATTCTTAACCTTGCAGAGAAACACAAATGCTAACAATTTTTAACATGGGTGTAAAGCTTGCAAATATAACTGCAAGGGTTAACAATCATTTACATAGGAAACCTCGCAATCAAACAATCAATAGAATAACCTTGCAGAGAAACACAAATTGTAATAATTTTTAACGTTTCACGTTCATAATAAACCTTACAAACAAACCAAATAAAAATATTTACGGTAAGACAAAACGCCAAAGAAAAAACTGAGTGGAACATGTTTAAAATTAAAGAAAGATTGGTTAAGAAAAGCGATTGCAGATGACAAATCAATTCTTTCTGTCCAATAAAGCCACTACTTTGCATACGATATTATCTAAAGTCACTTGTTACTCTTCGAACTTTTATTGAATGAATACAGGATACAGATAAAAATGTGGATGTCACCATTGCTCTTCGTCATAGCACTTGGTGCCAGTCATCCTTAATCAAGTTCACATTCCTTAGTTCGACTCTGTCCCTGTCCAATCATCATCATTCTCGCCACTTCAGCTCTCAAAGAGCCTGGGCATGCAGCACTCCGCTCCTCCAGAGGTCCCGCTGTTGTACAACAGCCTCCATCTCCTTACCCCTATCCTCAGATCGTTCTCAATCTGATCCATCCTCCTCACATCGTTCTCCACCTCATCTAGCCATCTCAGTCTTGGAAGTCCTCTAAGTCAGGTTCACCATCATCCAACTTCTTAGCCACCCTATCCTCTGCCATTCTCTCTACGAGACCAAGCCATCTTAGCCTAATTTTCTTAATCTCAGCCACTAGGTCCGGTTTGCCATAGAGAATATGTAGCTCTGTCCAATACCTTGGCAATATCTTCGACCGACTATTATCATTTCAACTATATACCAAGACAAAACGTACTGACATCATGCTTTGAGTATATAATGTAATTTTAAAGCCTGATTTCAAGAATGGAGCAACTCGAAGCCATCCAAATTCTGCTGTCAAAAATCCTTAGAAAAATAACAAATGCTCCTTTTTATGTTTCGAACCCATCTCCATGAAGATCTGATTGGTTCCATCCAAAATCAATCCGAATTAAGATTATTATGGTTATTCGGATTAATTCCATGAATCCATATCTCATTAAAAATTTAATATAAAACTCCAGCGCAAACAATTGTTATCATAGAATAGCTTGCTAAAGTAAAACGTGCTAAAGTAAAGATGGGCAAGCACTAATTACAACCTTTAGTTTTATAAATACAGTACAGAAATATATTTTTAATCTTTCACAAAAAAAAAAAAAAAAAAAAAAAAAAAAAAAAAAAAAAAAAGTCTCATTCAATTTAATGAATTCATTGCAGGTGGTATTCACGAACCAAACAAATTATACATAAATAATAAGAAAGTACGAGGTAAACAAAATGCACACGTATAAGCATTTAGTTTATAAGTATGTAAAGGAGAAACTTTTTTTCTCGCGTCTGCTTCACTTTGTTGTACATTCCATTGTAACCAAGATACCTCTTTATACACACACCTCTAATATACATATCTATCTATGAATATAATAATATGTAATACATTTACACACTCATATTTTATATATATATATATATATATATATATATATATATATATATATATATATATATATATATTGTATAGATTTAGAAAAAATAACATGAATAAATTCTACTACCAAGGTTTTAGATTGATTAAAAAAAAAGAAGAATAAAAAATCTGGTCTTTTTTACAATTTTAATTCTTCTAAAAATTGAATGGTGAGATGGAAAATATTGTTTAGGTTTGCGTGGTCTCTCTTGGAAATTATATGAAGGATACTCTTTCAATAAAGTTAACAACGATACGCCAATGTATCCGTCTTATTTCTCCTTACAACATAAAAATGTTAACCAAAACAAATGTTCTCGTGGTACCACTTGTGATTTATATGGGAAAAATACAAAAATTGCAAGGAAAAATTATTTTAATGAAATGCTACTGTGAGGATATGCTTCTATACAAACCGGAATAAGCTACTATAGTTTAATTGGGTATGCTACGATACAAGCTTCAACAGTGATAGGTATTTTCCTTGATTGATGTTGACTTTAGGAATGATAAATTAAAAATTCATATATTTATATATTTATTTATCAATATTTCGCCCAATCCTGGGCATCATCAGGCCTTATGTCTGCAGATATGAATGTGATTTATACATTTATTTGTAGTGAAGGAGTAACATTTAACACCAAAATACATCACTATAGTTTAACATTTATTCAACAGAGTAACACTCAATAGTTCATTAGTTACTCACAGTGTAAATGTGCACTAGAGTGATATATTTCGGTGTTAAATGTTACTCCTCCGCTCCAAATGGAAGTATAAACCACAATCATATCTGCAGACATAAGGTCTGACGTTGCCTAGGATTGGGCGAAATAATTATAAATAAATAAAGTAATATACAAATATTAATTCTTAATTTATCATCCCTAAAGACTAAAGACCACAGAAATAAGGCTAATATAAATTTAAAGGGATTAACTGAAAATTAAAATAATAGGTGTTATTTGCCCACAAATCGGCTAAAGAACCAGCGGCTGGCGTAGAATACAAAAAATACATCATTTCCTTGACAACATTTTTCGCAGTGATAGCGACCCATCATAATTGAAGCGAGCGTAGCGAGCTTTCTACATTCAACAAAATATGCTCCGTGTCTGTCTTTCTACCTGTCTGTGTGTCTTAAACGTATGACGATAACTTGAGTAAAAGTTGACCGATTTTGATGAAATTTGGTACACATGTTCATTGCTCATTTTACCAATGGTCACAACGAGTTCGTTGGACAACGTTGTCTGCCCAAACATTCACGCGCAACGCTCGCGCAAACGTGCGCTTCACAATTAAAATTGGAATTTTAGCTTTATCTAATCGACGAGATAAACATTTTTTTCAAATAATTTTTTTTACTAAATCCACCAGTGACACCACTATGAATTAATAAAGATCGTTAAAATTATTAAAGCGGCCCTAAACGTTTAAAATAGAGAAAAAAAAACTTACGTTAAACGTCTAATGCACAATTGAAACAGGCATGTAAAATTTCAACTTGATACATGCAGTAGTTTTTGTGTAGCGTATTTTCTTTACTCTCTTCTACGACATCTCACACGTGACATTTATACACAGATACGGGGCACAAGTAGAGACGCTAGTAGAGACGCTAGTAGAGACACTAGAGTACTAGTAAATGACGTGTATGACTCTTGCTGGGTGCTCTTAATAGTGCTATGACAATTTTCATATCCACTAGATTTGATTATCAGAATGAATATAATATCTCACTTCACTGGGATTTCAAACAGATAAGCCAGTGTTTAGACAATGATTTTATTAGTCCAGGAGATAGCGTGCAAAAAAGTGTCTGACTAACATCAAGCTAGAAATTTGTATGTAAGCTAATCTTTTGGTGCATTTTTAGAATACGTGGTTGGCTAAATTCATCCGTGGGACATTAAGAAAGAAGCCAGAAATTTACTGACATAGCTTGGCAACAGACATTTGAAAAGAAAACAAACCGGTAGCGACTTGCCATGTCAAGCTCATTTTGGTGGACAAAGTGATTTTCATGATCCTCAGTACAAAATTAGTAAGTACACCAGAAATCAAGTTTATAATTTGTCACTTGATAGGTTAGTTATACAAATATTATTCTAAATCGAAGTGGTCACTATCAATTATTTACAATAATTTTTATTAATATAATTTCTTTATCAATACAGCTTTGGGCAATGGTAAAAGATCTTAATGTTTGGTAAAATCATACCATTTTAACCGTCTTAGCCATATCAATCAATGGTCAGAAAAGTTTTTATTCCATTTAAATGAATTTTGAGGGATTTTCAACGATAAAATGCCATAATTAACTTTTCCTTTGAAAAAAGAAAAATGCAAATAAATAAAAAAGTACTGAATATTTGAGTGTCTGGTTTTCTTAGTAAATTTTTTCATTCCATTAATCTTTTTAAGGCTCATTTCATAATCTTCTGAAATGAAAGATGAAATGAAATCTGAATAAACCCATGACGTAATGGAATCTGTTTAGTAATAAAAAAATAATTAAAAACTAAATTTTTATAAAGAAATTGCTTCACCCTTCCTATATTCTTGAATATCTGAGATAATTTAATCAGCTTGTTATGCTTCTTTTAGAATTTTAATCAAGAAATTACAAAGAAAATTGTTTTTCTGTTAATAAAAAAAAAAAATGAAATTAAATAAAAAAATAGCGTTATATTTAATTTTGCTCTGAAGGAAACAGCCCAGACTAAATGAAATTCTGGTAATGCAAAATGTATGACATGTTTTCGACTTTTCAATCAGCAATTGAGTGTAATAGTACATTACGCGTCTAGTGCGGAAAGCACTTTGCATGCGAGTGTGGAGTTTGCACCTGAGCAACAGCGAGGGTTGTAAAACCACACGAGCAAAGCAAAATACAGTTTTAGCACGAGTTGCGTACCGTTCTTTATCTACGATTGTTGGATTTGAATAATAAATACAGAAAACATATTTAATAAACGGTTGGTATTTAATAGTAAATACAGAGAAAAACTTCCTGTACGTAAGTTCGTATTTCTCTTTTGATAAAGATGACATTAATTCATTAGTTGTATTTTGTGCCGAATTAATTATTTAGGGAGGCGTATTATTTTCCTCATATTCGTCATAATCACTTAAATTACTCATTGTTTTTCACTAAACACTCGATATAAACAGTTACTTTAATTAAACTAACAGCAAATTAGTTTTGTTAAATGTAAACAAACTCGAAAATCGTGCGTTAAGTTGAAGAGTTCTTCTTTTTTACCGCACTATGGCTGAAAAAGAGGAATTATGAAACATGCATGCGCAATGAGTGAATGATGGAGTGAATACAAGTATGTAAAGCATCACTTTCTACGCATCTAAACAGAGATACAATGTAGATATTTCTTATCAATCGTTGATAAAGATTATAACGTTACTCGACTTTTAAATCACAATTAAGTAAAGATTATAACATTACTTGACATTTCAATCAGCAATCAAGTAAATATTCTAACATTACTCGACTTTTCAATCAGCAATCAAGTAAAGATTATAACATTACTCGACTTTTAAATCACAATTAAGTAAAGATTATAACATTACTTGACATTGCAATCAGCAATCAAGTAAATATTGTAACATTACTCGACTTTTCGATCAGCAATCAAGTAAAGCATCAAGTAAAGATTTTGTCGTTGATTTATTAGAAAAATAGAGGGAGTACATACAAAACGCAATTTTTATGGACAAATGGGGCAAAGATGAATTGGTACAAAAAAGAATACAAATATATATATGTTTGTACTCAAGGCGTCCTCCTTCTTCATTTAACACCCCACATTATGCATTTTCTTTAACAAAAAATGCTACCCTTAGTTCGTGAGGGATAATTTGTTAGGGCTTACCTATGTTTTCCCTGTATTTGGGTTGTTACACATAACGTAAGTCCAAAGTTTCAAATTTTTACTTTCAGATATCAGGTGCGTTAGTATCCTCTCAACCCACGAAGACCCTATCATAGCTTCAGACCAACTTCAAAATCACTTAAATCTCCTGGGCCCTTGGTTGAGAAAATGGAGAATCAAAATTAACGAACGTAAAAGTCAGTGTTGTCACTTTTTCGTTACGTCGAGCAACATGTCCTTCAGTCACTCTCAACCAAATTCCAATTCCTCAGTCAGAGTAGACCCGCTATCTAGGACTACATTTTGATAGAAGACTGACTTGGGCTACACACACAAAACAAAAACGACAACAGACTAACAAACAGACGATACAAACTAATGACTAGACTTCTAAATAATCAATCTAAACTCTCGCTATCTAATAAACTCCTTATCTATAATTCTATTATTAAACCAATCTGGACGTACGGACTCGAGTTATGGGGAACAGCAAAGCATTCCAATCTAAAAAGGCTCCAAACACTACAATCCATTATACTCCGCAAAATCGCTAACGCACCTTTTTATGTTTCCAACCTGATCCTATACAATGACTTCAATGTTCCCTTCGTTCGAGACCTAGCAGTTTCCCGATATCAGACTTTTCATAGTACCCTAGCTTCCCATCCCAATCCTTTAGTACAATCCCTATCCTCCCGCACGATACCAAGTAACCATCCTCGCTGTCTTAAAAGACTGTGGCCTCGCGATCACCTATGCGATTAGGAAAAAAAAAAGTATATATATATATGAAATTATGTTTATGTTTTATTTTAATTAAATAATGTTAACAAGCCGGGAGTACAACTACTGAGTTGCTTCTTCCACCATGACATCATGTTCTTGTATATACATAATTAACAATGTTACTTGTTACATTTTTTTTTATGTAGTTGTAATATTCTTTACAATAAAAAAAAAAAAAAAAGGTGCGTTACATACATATAGACAGACAAGCGCAGAAATGTTTAAGGGTCCTCGTTTTTGCCTAGGGACCCTAAAAAAGAACTTGAAACCTTTTGATATACATTATTTGCGGTCCATTATTAAAATCTAAATAATTTATATCAACCATCTGCATATTATTGACCCCGTGCATCTTACATCCCATCAGTTCAAAGATTAACAAAACTATAAGTTCATAAAAATATTATATTAACATCTCAAGCAAGAAAATATAATCAAATAGACTATTTAAACAAATTCATAAATATTATTATTCCTTCTTCCACTTATAACTCCTTAATACCCTAAAATAATTCAATTTTACCACAGCAACTCTTCAAGCTACTTTTATTCTCTCTATTTTTATTTTATAAAAAAAAAACCCTTATTCATAAAATATCCAGTAATATATAATATATATATATATATATATATATATATATATATATATATATATATATATATATATATATATATATATATATATATATATATAAATTTATACCTATTTTACTTCTCCGGAATCCGAAAATTTGTATGCTTCTTCGAGGTAGAATTTATAAAAATTCTTTATAAAGACAAAATGAAATTATAAAATAAACAGACTTGAAGAGAGGAAAAAAAGTAATATAATCAAGTTGGCAAGCCCCCCTCTACCTTTATCTAAGTCCTAAGACTTCTTATTCAATATAATATTAAACCAAACGTAAAAAAAAAAATTGGAAATCTAGAGAACAACCAGAGACTTCAAAATGATAAACTATTATACGTAAGAAACAAGAAAATTACTGAATATTAAATTTCTTTATAATCAGTTCAATAGCGTTTGTTTCCGCGTAAAAGTCTAATTAATCTATATCTTTCGGAGGAGATTGCTATAAAGGGTGGGATGCATAAAATCCTTGACGTAGACTCCGCAGGAATAATATTTATTATTCATAAGTTCAGTTTATTATTTAGGTAGTTTATCTAGTTAGGCCTCTTCCACAAAGCCAACTACTGTCAACGCTTCACCCCCACCCTCAATAGTAGGGCATGCGCCCTACAGTGTTAAGTGGAGCATGCGCATTCCTTTCTCTTCCGCGAATCCACACACTTCTTATTAACATCTACATCTTTAAAAGTACTCTTCCAAATTTCGAAAACATTTAGATGGTTTATTAAAAGTAGCCTAACTATGGTCCCCTATTAATGACAAGCTGCTGAATTAAAAATAAATGTAAATGCTCTAGAAATTGTAACAGGTTTAATTAACAACTCTTTCAATTTTCATTAAGTTCTATTAATTTTATAATTTTTTTTTTAATGATCAATTCTTATTAGTAATAGTAAGTTATTAGTAATATTTATATTTTTCTTAAAAATATTTTATTATTTTATTATTTTTATTTTAGGGGAGAGGGACACGCAAAATTTTTGTTTTTTGACAAAATGGCGCGAAAAATTTAGCACATCTACAAGTGGTATATATTTTTGTAATCTACTCTTTCATTTAATACTCCACCCAAATATTAAAAAAATATTTTTTTACGTGAATTATCCTCTCTTTTAAATTTGAACAGCTGGTAATTTTGAGTTTGCTATATTTTTCCTGTGTGAGAGTCACAACAATCTTTAATATTGGAAAGTTTTGTTTTTATCTCTTTTGATTCAAAAGTTATTAGAACCGTACAGAGTGACAGACAGACAGACACAGGAACGAAACTAGGGTTTCTTTTTTTTTGGTTTTACCAACAAAACCCTAAAAAGTAAAAAAAAAAAATTGGCAATTTTTGTCTGAGAATGAGATCAAATATTCCCAAATAACTGAATCATTACTGAAATATTTCTTTTTATACCCTCATCTTTGATACCAAACTTCTTATATATTTAATTTAAAAACTCAAAAAGTTAATCAGCCAGAATCAATTACACTATATAAAAATTCTTATGAATTAATTTTTATAAATGTCAACTGTTCGTTTTAGGTTTAAATACATATTTGTATCTTGTCTATTATATTTTTTTTAATCCTCTATGCAAATATGAATATGTACATTCTCCTGTTTTGTAAATAGACGTCGTAAGACTCATTTATAAACAATAGTATCAAAACACAGAGGAGACAATAAGGATAGGAATATAAAGCCCAGAATTGTATTATGTCTTGGTGAATGAACATCAAAGAGGAAAAATAATTCGATTATTTTGGCTCGGAAATAAACTTATTATTTTAACTCTAGAAGTTTGATTTTTGAGAAAAGTACCACAAAAGAAAAATTTATAGTAGAAAGGTATGTAACTTATAGAAGTACATATTCAAAATTATATAATAAATAAATAAATTATATATAATAAAAGGATATGTGTGTATATACAGTCTGCCAATTAGTGCAGCACATAGTTTCCTCTTTAATGATTTTATGCTCTTACAAGCTGTAATTGTCAAATTTATTTAATTTTCCCGGTTATTTTTAAATCTGTCAAAATTGTTTTGATCTTTTACATGAATTAAAGCATTAATTTAGCAAAATTTAAAGAGCTCAGAAGATTGCAATTAAACTGGAGTTATCTGCGTGCTACTTTCAACAAACCATCCAAAATTAAAATTTAATCAAAATCAGATGAGTACTTTTAAAGACATAGCTGAAATGTATGTTTCTGTGCACGTGGAAGAGAAACAAATGGGCGTAGAAGGTTAAAACTTACATGGGGTTAACAATGGGCTAATTATGACCTACTATCAAAGTTTTATTAAAATCACACGAGCAGGTTTTAAGATATGATGGTTAGCAAAAATTGAGCTACAGACAGACCGACAGGCAGATGCTAAACCAAAAATGATCCCTGATGTCTGAAAACGAATATCAGAAAAGATGAAGGAAGAAAGAATAGTACATTACGCATCTAGTGCGGAAAGTAGCATTTTGCATGAGAGTTGAGCGACAGCGAGGGTAGTAAAACCACACGAGCAAAGCAAAATGCCGTTTTCGCACGAGATGCGTACCGAACTTAATCTGCGATTGTTAGATTTTAATAATAAATACAGAAGAAAATTATTTCGTATTTGTCTTTTGATAAAGATGACATTAATTCATTAGTTGTATTTGTGCCGAATTAATTATTTCGGGAGGGTACTATTCTCCTCATATTCGTCATAATCACTTAAATCACTCAAAAAACTCGATATAAGCTGTTACTTTTATTAAACAAACAGCAAATTTGTTTTCTTAAATGTACACAAACTCGCTAATCGTGCGTAAAGGGAAAGAATTCTTCTTATTAACCACCCTAGCGCGGTAAAAAAGAGGAATTCTTCAGAATTATGAGACACGCATGCGCAATGAATATAAGTATTAAATAATCACTTTCTACGCATCTAAACAGAGATACAATGTTTATTGTTCGTAACAATCGTAGATAAAAATGTTTAAATATCTTTTGTTACCTTTGGTAAGCTTGGAATATGTATGTATATATTTATCATCAGTTAGTTAAATTATTTAATTAACTAAGAATAAAGAATATGTCGATAGAAACCTGTAGCATTTAACATACCTCCTTTTTTTATGTTGTTTATGCCATAAAAGGAAGATATATTTTAAATTGAAAGGAATATAGAGCTATTGGTTCCTGAAAGATCTCGTAATGTCACATTTTGCATATAAATAGCCACATCTGGAATCAAGATAGCGACTCGTAAAAATATTTCTTAGCTTGCACTTAGGGAGTAATAGGAAGCTACGAAAATTCAAGTTCAATTAGGTTGAGTGGTTTTAAAGATATCGTGATGACTCAGTCAGTCAGCGGTAGATAAATATTTGGATTCTATAATATCTAGATTTTTTATGTAGATATATTATATATGTAGATTTTGATATAAAGATGAATATTATTATTTTTTTTTTTTTTGAGGTGCTTAACCATCAGTCATTAGCTCCTCTACAACTTCCAAATACAAATCTATAATAAGTTTTGAGATATATTCATTAAATAGTATATGCAATAATTAGATTTAAGTACAAGATAGTATAATATAATAAGATAATAACATAATAAAAATAATAGATTTAAGATCTAATATTGTTATAGAATATAAATATGAATATTATTAGAAATAATGATATTTATATATATATATATATATATATATATATATATATATATATATATATATATATATATATATATATATATATATATACACATATATATATATATACATATATATATATATATATATACACATATATATATATATACATATATATATATATATATATATATATATATATATATATATATATATATATATATATATGTGTGTGTGTGTGTATTATATACAATATTTAGAGGTCTGTCATGTAGTCATTTTCGTTAAGGTATGCAAATAGATTTTTAATATTTTGTTCGTCGTTTCCTAAAATGTCTGGCAAAGCTGGAGGTATACAGTGAGTTGTGCGGGATTGCTGTAGTCTAGTACAGTCAATTAATATATGTCTTACTGTTAGTGCGTCATCACAAAGTCTACATTTTGGATGGTCCGTATTCCTTGAAAAAAGATAACTGTGTGTTAGTCGAGTATGTCCTAGTCTAAGTCTACATAGTGTTGTTTCCTCATGTCTGTTTTTCCTGTAGGATGTTTTCCACATGGCTATGTCTGGTTTATTAACTTTTAATTTGTTGTTTTCTGTATTGTCCCATAACTGTTGCCATTCCCCGTTTAGTTTTATCTGGAAGATTCTGTCAAGGTCTTTTATTGAAATGAGTGTCTCTGTTTCTGTACCGTCTAGTATTGCGTCCTTAGCCAGTCTGTCAACTTCTTCATTTCCTGGGATGCCTGAGTGCCCAGGCACCCAGCAAAACTTAACGTTTAAATTATTTTGTGTTATCATTTCACGTATTTCTATGACCGTGTTGTTTTGCGAGTAGAGCTTCTCTAAGGATTGTAAGGCACTAGCTGAATCTGTAAAGACTATGGCTTCTTTCTTGTTGTTGGATATAGCATGGATTATACCATGCTTTATAGCTTCTAGCTCCACATTTGTAATTGAGCTGATGTTGCATCCTTTAAGCCGTGCAGTACCTCCTGAGCTAGTTGTAAAAGCAACTCCAGTTCCATTGTTATCTTTAGCTCCATCCGTATAAATAAATTCTGCCTGATTATACTTGTTTTTTATTTTAATAAGTTCCTTTGTTATTTCGACTGTTTGCTGCCTTGATTTAAACGAATGTAATTGCCGAGGTCTGTAAGTTAACCACGGGCTTGTTCTTGTTTCGTGATGGTGACGAGCTATTGATATTTTTGGGAGATCCTCCAATTCATAAATTCTTGTAAGGTCTTTGAAACGATTTCCTAGGGGTCTACTAAGATTAGGCTTCCTTTCATATTGCCTGGTGCATTTGGGAGTTATGATTTTGTCTGTAACGTAGTGATGAGGGTACTGTTGGATACGATAACCATATCTTAACATTAAGTGGTGTCGATGGAGATGTAATGGTTGTTCATTAGCTTCGATAAGGAGGCTAGATATCGGACTGGTTCTGAAAGCTCCAGTAGCCAGTCTTACCCCAGCATTATGTACAGAGTCCAGACGTTTAAGCACTGTCTCCTTAGCGGAACCATACACTATAGAACCATAATCTATTTTTGCTCTACATATTTGTCTATAGAGTCTAAGCAAGGTTTTCCTGTCAGCTCCCCATTTCTGAGCTTTGATAACACGTAAAAGGTTAAGATCTCGGTTGCACCTAGCTTTGACGTCTTCTATGTGGTTTTTCCAAGATAATGTTTCATCTAATATAAGGCCTAGATATTTAACTTGTGAAACGACTGGTAGTTGTTGGCCTGCTAAAACAAGCTTTGGCTCGGCTTTCCTAGTTCTCTTTGCAAATAATATAGCCTTTGTTTTAGCTGGGGAGAAGCTCAGCCCAGTTCTTGCTGCCCAATTGTTTAACTTGTTGATGGTGTGTTGTACTACAGTTGTAGCTGTTTGTAGGCTGTTGGATCTATAGAGCACTGTAAAGTCGTCCACGAAAAAGAGGGATTCCACCCATGAAGGTACCTCTTTTACTGCACTGTGTACCGCTAAAAGAAATAAAGTCACACTGAGAACTGCACCTTGAGGTACTCCATTCTCTTGTTCAAATAGTTCTGAATGTGTTTCTCCTACTCGAACCTTGAAGGTACGTTTAGACAAGAAATCTTGTATATACTTGGGCATGTTTCCCTTAAATCCAAAATGCTGAAGCTGTTTCAATATTTGATGTCTCCATGTGCGATCATAAGCCTTCTCACAGTCAAAGAATACTCCTAATGTTAGTTTCCCTTGAGCAAACCCATTTTTGATGTATGTTTCAAGAGCTACTAGATGGTCTTGGGTTGACTGGTTTTTCCTAAACCCCACTTGCCGTGGGGATAATAACTGTTTTGTTTCCAGAACCTATGTAAGTCTTGAATTTACCATTTTCTCAAATAGTTTACCTAGAGTATTTGTCATAGCTATTGGTCGGTATGATTCTTCTTGGTTTGGATCCTTTCCAGGCTTAGCTATAGGAATCAAAACGGCTTCTCTCCAACTTTTTGGGTACTCGTTTTTCTCCCATACGGTATTATAGAGCTTAAGTAAGTATTTATAAAATGTTTGAGGTAAGTTTTTTAACATTACGTTGTATATTCCATCTGGTCCGGCTGAAGTATTTTTTAAGGATTTGAGGGCCGTTTCTAGCTCCCACGTATTAAAGTTTCGATTATACTCTTCTCTGTTATCCGAATCAAAGTTTAAGTCTTCCTGTTCAGCTTCTTCTTTTATTCTCTGAAACTTTTCTGGGTACGATTTAGTAGCACTGACTGTTGCAAAATATGTTGCAAGAATTTCTGATACTTGCTTAGAATCAGTTATGGTATCAGTTGTTTTCTTTAACACAGGTGTTTCTAGGCTGGACCGCTTACCCCAAAGTATTTTTATTTTTCTCCATATCTCTGTCGATTCCGTGAATTGGTTTATTGATGATATGTATTGCTTCCATGACTCCTTTTTGGCGTCAAAGAAAGTTCTCTTACACTTACTTCTTGCTGTTCTATACTTCTCTAAATTTTCCTGGGTAGGGTTGGTGTTAAATCTCCAAAAAGCTTTACGGCGATCCCTTAGCGCTCTTCTACAGTCAGCCGACCACCATGGTACTTTTGGTCTTCCTTTTCCAATATGTATCCGAGGAATAGAAGATGTAGCAGCGGTTAATATGGATTCAGTTACATATTCCAAAAGTTTATTCGTATTATCCCTGTCCTCCTGATATGGTTGTTGTTTGGTGATAATTTCCCTGTACTTTTCCCAATCGGCTTTATTAAAAGACCACCTTGTTACTGGTTGACTTTGTCTGGGTTCTTTTGGTGAGACAGTAAGATATACAGGGAAATGGTCACTTCCATATAAGTAGGGTGCCACTGTAAACTCTGATATTCTAACCATGGGGATTGAGCTGAGAATTAGGTCCAATGCCTCATACTTTCCTGTCCTGGCATCCAGGTATGTTTTCTGGTTTTCATTGTATAAATAGAGATCACTTTCGTCAATAAAAGTTTCAATAACTTTCCCTTTATTGTCCGTTTTTGAGGATCCCCACATTACATTGTGAGAGTTGAAATCTCCTGCCAGTACTTGAGGACCTGGTAATTGATGTAAAATGTTTTTTAGATGGTCTGTGGTTATAACATCTTCTCCTGATATATAGACATTACACACTGTGATTGGATATTTTGTTCCTAATCTACAAGCCATGGCCTGAAGATTTGAGTTTATTTTAATTTCTTGACTAGGTATTAGTTTAGAGACCAGAATGGCTAGCCCTCCTTTCCAAGTACCTTGAGGAGGATGTATTCTGTATGTTTTGTAACCTGGGATTTTTAATGGTACAGCTTCTGGTAAGTGGGTTTCTTGAATTAATATAACCGATGGTCTATTTTCTTTTATTAATATCTTGAGGTCTTCTCTGCGGCTTCTAACTCCTTTGCAGTTCCAAGAACATAATTTTATTCTACTATTCATTTTATTTGTGTTAAATTTAAAAAATCTATGGAAGTTTAAATATAGTGTGTCTATGAATTGTTTAAGTTGAGTTATAATTTCCCTTTTTCTTTTTCTTTTTCCGGCTCTTTTTCCCCGAACCTGATTTTACGCTTGACTCAGTACTAGAGGTGTTAATGATACTTTTTTGATCATCATCATCATTTTCTGAGGCCCAGTCATTAGCCCACATCATGCGTTGTTCTTCTTGGGTATTGATAATAGTTGATACCTTGTCTTTTTGATATTGTTTATGAGTGTCGTCATTGTATCGCTGGATCAGTTCTTTCTTCTGGTTATTATCTATTTTCATGGACTCTATGTTTTCTTTTGCAGTTTTCTTGTTTTCTATTTTTTGATGGGATCCTTTGGGTACTGGGGCTGGAGTTGGTGCTGGTAGTAATGGTGGTAAGTCACACTGGATTCCTTTGTCGGTCGTTTCTTTTGGTTTGGTTTCAGCCAGGCTAGCGTATGATTTTGTTTTTTCAACTTGCCTTGAGATAACTTTTCGTTTAGCTTCTATATATGGTATATTTTCAAGTACCTTAGTTTCGGTTATTTTCTTCTCTAGCACCCACCTCGGGCACTTTCTATCTAGTGTTGAGTGGGCAGATCCGCAATTCACACATTTCTTTGGGTTTGGACAGTTTTTAGTATCATGCATAGGCTCCGAACATTCTGGGCATGTACGAATCTCATTTGGACACTTAAGTTCAACGTGGTTAAATTTAAAACATTTCCTGCATCTTATTGGTAGAGGAATATAGGGTCGAATCGGAACTGAATAGTATCCTATTTTCACCCGTTCTGGAAGTTTGGCTAGGGATAAAGTAAGGACATATGAATTAGTTTTTTCTAGACAACCATTCTTTCTACTGTTAATTCTGTAAATATCTGTCACCGCTTGGTATTTCAGGTGTTCCTTAATCTCTTCTACAGGCACTGAATCAAGTCTGGCGAGGTGATCACTCCACGGACATTGTTTAAAGTCTTATGTGGCTCTACAATTAATGGTAGATGCATGTTCTTAGGTAGATTCTTAATGAGTCTATCTGCTTGCTCTGTTGAAAATGTCTGAACTAGTAATGTGCCATCTCTTAGTTTCTTCGCATCCTTCACTGATCCACAAGAATTTACCAGTAGCTTATCTATTAAAAACGGCGATACATTCTTTAAGGAAGTTCCGTCCGCTTTCTTAACTATTAAAAAAGAAAGGTTAGCTTTGGGCACTACTAGGACTGGCTCCTGCAGTATTCCCGAGCTAGGCCTTCCTCTCTTTTTTCTTTTTAAATTTATTTCATTTTGACAGTTATTGTCAAAATGAAATAACATTTCATCTGTTGTGCCCCCTGGATCAGGAGGCTTAGAACTAAGCATGCTATCTTACGTTCTCTTACGTAGTATGTTGTATATTGCACCTTCTTTTCTTCTCGTACCAAGTTTTCTTTCCACACAAATCACCTGAATATTATTAAAAAAGATACCTAGCTTTATTAATTAATCAAAGAATCTTATATTCGAATAAGTTCAAAATTTTACAAAAATGTATATATACTCTTTATAAAGAGTAAAAGAGTGCAAAAGGTAAAAAAAACTATTACCTAATAGCTTCTGTTAGAAAACACTAAATATTTGAACAGAGTAAAAAAAACCACCAACTACGTTCCCCGGTATTTTAGAATGGAAAAACTTTTAAGGTGAAAAAACAAAAAGACAGAAACAGTTAAAAAAATAAATCTTAGCTTGAAATTTCCCATCTTTTGTCCTTTTTAATTGTAACTTCTTATTTAGTGTTTCCCTTCTTAAAGTTTTTACCTCAGATCTGCCTTTCTAATTTTTACACCTATTTCTCTCTCTTATTTTTTTTCTAAATGAGAAAAGGTAAATTAGTTTTTTTTAACGTAATAAATAAAAAGCTATTTCAACTTTAAATAGTAAATAGGATGGCAATAGTTAAAACAATAATGCACGTTCATAAAAATTAAAAAATGTTTCTTCTGAAACTAGTTTCACTAATTAATTATTTTAATTGTAGAAGTTATGAGCGTGGCAAGGATTCGCAGAGATACAGACAGTTTGATAGAAAGACACTGTCGGGCTCTATTCAACAGACTGTGGTATCAGAAGGGCCCGACTATTTTTGCGCGTTCAGACTGGGTTATAGGATTGGAAGTAAGGAGTGCCGAAGACACGCGTGGGGTGTTCCCAGCCCACGTGAGGGTTCAGCGAGAGGTAAGGAGTGCCGAAGACACGCGTGGGGTGTTCCCAGCCCACGTGAGGGTTCAGCGAGAGGTAAGGAATGCCGAAGACACGCGTGGGGTGTTCCCAGCCCACGTGAGGGTTCAGCAGGAGGTAAGGTTAGGTAGGTAAGAAAAGAGTAAGTTAAGTGTAAGAGGAGAAGGAATAGAAAAGAATGAATCTTCCCAGCCTGTGCACCGGTATTTATAGCCCAGGGGAAGGAGAAGGGGCTGCCACCCTAACCCCCTGGAGGGAGTGCGGCGCGCGCAAGTAGGGAGCCTCCAAGGTGGGGGATCGAGGCAGACCGTCTCGATAACCTGGGCCCTCGATGATCCAGGCGGGAGATTCAGACGCTCTCTACAACCTCGATTTATTAACATTAAATATACACATAGAGTTAATACAAAAATAGACTCGCGGGTCAATTAAGAACAATGAGGTGGCGGTCGCCACAACACCTTGTTCAGGAAAGTCTAAAACGTAAATTATGAGTGGAAATTTGGATTTCGGAGGGGGGAAATAAAGAATTATAAAACCCATTGAGATGAAATCAAACTAAGGTAAGAGGCAAATTTTTATACAATGAATAATAATAATTGTATGTGTAGTAAATTTGAAGATAAACTTTCCGATACAAATTGAAATAAACTTTCTCATATACAAGTATATAATTTATTTGTCATTGTTTTCCATTTGTTAGTTATTTCGTGTTTTCGAGGGTTGCATTTAATAATTAATATTGAATATTTTATAAAACAAACAATTTCACCCACGCGGGGAATCGAACCCGACCTCTCACCCTTTGCAATTATAGCTACTACTAATTTTTTCCCGGGAAAACTACTTATACTGTTAGATTCGTATTTAAATGAGGCATTTATGACTTAATTAATTAAAATGGTCGAAACAGTTTTCGAGATGCACCTCGAAATTTACAGTTGTAATTGATTTTTTTTATTTGGTTTTGTAGATACGATTGTTCTGAACACGAAGGCATAATTTAATCGAAATCGGACCACCGCTTTAGGCTCCAAAGCCTCTGAATCAAAAACTGTTTTATTAACCACTTTTTAGACTCAGGGGACCTGAAAACGAGCAAATCCATCAAAATCTCAAAATCGGTTTTTTTCCCCGTCATCACAGTATCTATTACCTTTCTATAATACGTATCTATATAAGAAAGTAAAAAACATAATGATAACGAAAAAAAAAAATTCACCTCTCAAAAGTGAAGACAATGCTACCTTTGGAAGACTGGGAAGCAAAAACCAATGAAGGCAAAACAAAAGAAGTATCGGATGTCGGGTGAATGTTTAAAAATCAATTTAAGTGTTGAAACTAGTGAGAATTAGTGTTATATGGTAAATATTCTAGAATATAGAAGAGTCACCACAAAAAAAATATTTAAGATCAGTTTAAATAAACCAAGGAGTATATACTGTTGATAGCCAGAATTAGAAAAGGGAATTCAGTGAAACAACTTTTCAATTAGAAACTGGAGTATTTTGTAATGTAATAGTTATTGAAAATCTGTCTAACATACTAGATAAGCCCAACCTAATATTGTCGAATCACAACCGACGTTAAAAGCATTTAGAGTTGAAATAATTCTACCTTTAAGTAGGACAAGGTTCAATGTGAAGAGAAGAAATTCTATCCAACGTTTAGAATTTCCAAGTAGTTAAACATAATCAGTACCTCCTCCCCAGACACCGTGTTTTATACAATAAAAACTAATTATTTATGTGGTTTAATATTACTTCTTAAAATGCAATTCATTTCTTGTTAACTTATAAATAACAAAATATATTTTTTTAAATTATACTTATCAAAAAAGGAACAGTGTCACCCAGCAAACATATAACAACAATATTATGACAATTTATTTAAAAAATAAAATTCCAATTTACAAAGATTTTAATAATTATTCAATACAAACATAATCGAAGATTATAAATATTAGAACAATTACAGCGAACGTAATAATAAGAATATTATATTGCTTCCGAGCTTACCGAAGATAACAGGAGCTATGAGATCGTTCTGAAGAACAAAAATATTTTGTATGTCCGATTTGTCTATTTTTGTTCCCATATAAGACATAAACAATTATTATAGTGAGCGCAGTACTCTTACAGTATTAGAGTCACATTCATTTTCTGTAAAAATTAATATGGGACCATCTAAGGAAAAACCATACATATTTCTTCTAACTACATGTTTTAAATCATCGCTTTTCTTACACCTAAAATACCCATCATCGAAATATTCATCATATAATTTAAGAAGGTGTTCATAAACTTAAGGTTTATAATTTAATGATTAAATTTACTGATACAGAAAGGAATGGGCTCAGAAGGTAGAAATGACTAAGAGAACAACAAATTAAATCCTGCCATCAAATTAGGATGAGTGTTGTTTAAGTTATGTATATTCGAACGACACAAGATAAAAAATGGTTTTTGGAAAAACGAATTTCTGTTTAGGTATTTTCGAATTTTAATACAAATAAATTTAACTCTCCAGAATAATCACAATGGTTGCGTTACCTTCGGTAAGCTAGGAAGCAATAATTTAAAGAAATAAAACCATTGAACGATACGATTTCGATGCAGAAAACCTCAAATGAGCATTATAAAATTTATATCACCCATTTATTATTCGCAATTTATCTCGACTAAGAAAAATGTATTTTTTAATATACATATACACTGTTTTAAATAGCTCCTGATTGCTGTTGGTTTATCTGTTTGTGATAGGGGTTCATTTATCATTCGACTTCTTAAATAGAAGACATAATTTTCTCTCAATTTTTTTGTGAGAGGTAGAGTTAAAGGAGGGGGAAGTTGGGAGGTGTTAGTGATAAATCATATAAAAAAGTTTTATGCATGGTGAAATATTAACTCAATATATATTTTCCATATTAATATTTTATTTTTTTTTCTTTCGAAAATATAGACCTTTTAAATCGAATATCTATAACAAATTGATAGATTAGGCATACTTAATACTCAAAAGGGAAAATTAATAATAAAGTAAGAATTATAATAACAGAAATTTTGTGTTGTTATAATAATAAAAATAACAAATTCGGTACGGGGTACCTCGGAACTTTTTCTGCCTTTTAAGGCCACTAAAGTGTCATCTCCTGCTGCTAAGCAGCAGAATTTAGCGTGGTCAGCACTTGGATTGGTGACGGTCTTGAACCAACTGATTTTTTTTTTTAAAAAAAGTATATATTATTTTTATTTATTTTATTTGAATTTTGACAAACTTAGAGTCTAGTACTTTCTACTAGAACGGGTAGGACGAACCACTTGTTCGAACCTTGCAATTAGGCCATCACTTAGGCCCTTTTTACGCCCCGTGGTGGAGAGTTCCAGCTACTTCACACATCATACATTTGTACATTGTACCGCCGAAGCGAGTATGGTGTGGTCATTAGTAAGCTATATAAGCGTGCGCCAAAGCGTGGGGGAAGAGTCCCCATAAAGGGTGTCCCTCGCCCTGCTCCGTCCTCGAAACCATAGATACAAATTACATCGTCATGACACGGATCGGACCCACACCAAAGGGTGGGGGAAGAGTCCCCATAAAGGGTGTCCCTCGCCCTGCACCGTCCGTGAATCATTGATGCAAATCAGAGTATAATGGCACGGGATCGAACCCACGACCTCGAGTTGCCTCGACTTATTGATAGCTAAGCGAGCGCCCTAACACGCTCGGCTACCCTGGCTCCCGACGTTGAACAAAAGTATCGCACTAATTAATAATTATGTTCGCTTATACTAAACTAATAAATGGAATTTCATCAGGTTCTTTTATCTTTGATCCTTATTTCTTACCAGTTCTAACGATATACTATAATATATATATTATATAATATAAGTCAAAAACGTATTTATACTTTCGTTATTATTAACCGTCAAAGTTTCAATATTAAAAAATCGATACCTTCAAAATGGTGGCCAATATCAAAGTTAAATTTGGTGGATGTGTTTATCATACGGAGAGGTAAATTCGTGCCAAATTTCAACTCGATCGGACCACTTGTCGATTTTTAAGTTTTAAAAATGTTGCTGACTCAGCAAGATGGCGGAAAAACATTTTCCGGGCAGCACAACCAGAAGTAAGGAATGATTCTTCTGCCAAGTTTTAACTCTATAGGTTAAATACCCAGGGCGCTACGATGATAACACGCATACATACATGCACACACATACCCACGTCATGCTGGAAACCACTCAGGAGGTCTTAAAACACCCAAAACGGACAATTCAGTTGAAATCTAGAAACAAAATGTTGGGTGAAAACATTACTTTTCCTCACGTATGGTAAAAATATAAAGAA
Source organism: Gerris lacustris (assembly GCA_951217055.1). Classification (NCBI taxonomy): domain Eukaryota; kingdom Metazoa; phylum Arthropoda; class Insecta; order Hemiptera; family Gerridae; genus Gerris; species Gerris lacustris. Next base: position 65,075,698 of record OX578280.1, on the reverse strand, counting down.
GAAATAATTATAATAATTATTAAGAAGTTTAAACTCATTAAAATACAAATATAACCATATAAGTCCAATTCCCGGGGGAAAAAATCTTATTTTTCAAGAAAAAACGCATAAAAATGGAGAATGGAAACTTTCAAAGAAGAAAATATGTTCATGAGATAACAAATTCTGCAAAATAAAGACAACATAATAATCCACATTTACATAAATAAAAGTTTGATTGGATTGCCTGCATCTAACATAACAATAGCTCTTTACAGAACGGAGGAATCGACCACTATACATAATTTTTATGATGTCATTATAGTATAGAGCCTTAATTTTCAAAGTAGGAAACCAAATATTTTGGTATTTCTGCAGTGGTTTGAGTAGACCTCTCTAACATACTCAAATTAAATTTTTAAATTTAATATTTTTTTTTTTTAGTTTATGATTTCTTAGCATTTATAGTTCTCATATGAGGAAATATCTTAGGAAAATTAACATTACTTTTAATAATTTAAAATAAAATGTTGGATAGAAAGAAAAAGAAATCAAGCAAATGATTATAAACAAATAGAACAAATCTAATTTCAATGTTATATTTTAAAATATATTTCAGCTTACAATGTTTTATCACTATTGTTTAATTTAATGTTTAAAAGATAAGGTAAGATGGGCAAGGCTCTCACTGAAACCGTCGAGCTAATGAGAGATTTTATCTAATCCTATAACGTAGCGAATCCACTTTTTAATTAAAAACCAAAACGCATTTATCAAACCAACATTGGTAAAGGTACTTTCTACCTTTTAGTTTACGACTCATACTAAAAGAAAATGAAATACCTACCAACAATTTTAAACAATTTAAACACATAGTTTTTGTTCTTCAATTTTATTTTAAAATCTGTCGGTCTGAAACAACTAAAATACAATTAAAACCATAAAATAAATAGTTATGACTAAAAAAAAATTTAAAATTTGATAGAATATCGGGTAAAAATTATAATAAAAAATCGTTTCGAGACAACTCAGACAATTTTTCTCATATTCGAGTTCTTAATTACTTAGCTCAATGTTTTTCCTTTATTCAATTACGCCTTGGGGTATGATTTTTCTGAACATGTACGCCAAATTTTGTTAAAATTGGTCCAGTAGTTTAGGTTCCAGGCGTCTGCACAGACAGAAGACAGACGATGCGGCAGAAATTTTTTAAAAATCACTTTTTGAACAAAATGAACCTCAAAACGTGTAAATACATCAAAATCGTATTTTCGCGCAATCACAATACTCTTTCTTTATATGAGAAAGTAGGGAGCAAGGGTGACCGAGGGTCTTAAGGCGCTCGCTCAGCTATCAATCAGTCGACGCAACTCGAGGTTGTGGGTTCGATCTCGTGCCATGATATTCTGAATTGCATCTATGAATCGCGGGCGGTGCAGGGCGAGGGACAGCCCCTATGGGGCACACTTCCCCCACACTTTGATGTGGTCCGATAGATGTGGGTCCGATCCGTGTCATGAGATGTGATTTGTATCTATGGTTCGAGGACGGAGCAGGGCGAGGGACACCCCATATGGGGCAATCTCCCCCCCCCCCCCCCCCCCCCCCCCCACTTTGACGAAAGGTTATAATACTTACTAATGACCACACCATACTCACTTTGGCGGTACAATGTACAAATGTATGATGTGTGAAGTAGCTGGAACTCTCCACCACGGGGTGTAAAAAGGGCCTAAAAGATGGCCTAATTGCAAGTTTTGAACAAGTGGTTCGTCCTACCTGTCCTAGTAGGTAATACTAGACTACTACTATATGAGTAAGTAATAAAATATATAAGGTAGTAATTAGAAAAAAATGTGCTTTTAACTTTGTATTAAAAGTTAGTAAAAGAATAAAACTCAAAAGACAAGCTGCACGTATATATAAAAATAGTCTCGCATTTAGTGTGGCACGAAATTTTCTCGCGTCGTACCGTGTCCTTTAATGATGATGAAAAATTTTCGGAAGAGAGAGAGAACACAAAAAGGTTCTTTAATGTCTGAAACAGATTTCAGTCTTGGGAACTCAGTCAACTCAACAACTCAGTCTTTCGAATTGGGAACAGTAAAACATTTCCGTTCTTCAGAAACGTCACATACCTTCCGTAAGCTAGAAAGAAAAAACTGAATTTTGACGACAATTTTATTAGAAATATCAAGTAACTATATAATGTTTACTTACTGAAAAATAAAGGGTTTTAATTAATATTTACTCTTAAAATAAATCACTTCATGCACATAAAATAGTAAAACAAAGTAATGATAGTAGGTAAAAGTTTGGACGGGTTAGAAAAGCCATGATGTGTTTAAAAGGAGATGTCGCTTAATATTCTTGAGCAGGGAAGTTTTCAAAAGATGAACGACATTTCCTTTATCCTTTTGAAACTAAAACAAAGTTTCATCAAGTTTCATATTTTACACAGGTCGTATTAAGTAGTTGTTTCTTTTTGTCTAAAAATCAAAAAAACCTTTCAAGGTGTTTACCATATTTGTAACATTTATGTAATTTTAAAAACTTAAACATAATTCCCTGATATTTTCTGCACTCGCTCTCCTAAAAGTTCTAATATTTATTTATTTATTATTTTTTGTTATGTATAGCCTAAAAGTCGTTTTAGATACAGCATTATTCTATTTCGTTATGTTTCAAGTAGTGCTTCCAAACTTACCGAAGTTAGCGCAAGCATTGTGATAATTTTGACACAAATCCATTTCAGACATCAGAGAACATTTTTGGTCTCATGTCTGTCTTTCAGTCGGTCGGTGTGTATAAACTACTCGCCCAATTTTGATGAAATGTAGATGATGGTTCATAATTAGCCCATTATTATTTATGCCTTAATATAATTTCAACTTTTTTCTACACCCATTACTTACTTTCGCATGTGCATTAACTTATTTTTATTTTCAATACATAAATATATGTATAAGTACTCAACGGATTTTGATAAAATTTTGATAGTTACACATAACGAGTTGGAAATAGTTACTCATAACTAGTTGGAAATTGGATAGTTACGCATAACTAGTTGGAAATTGGATAGTTACGCATAACTAGTTGGAAATTGGATAGTTACGCATAACTAGTTGGAAATTGGATAATTACACAAAATAGTTGGAAATTGGATAGTTACGCATAACTAGTTGGAAATTGGATAATTACACAAAATAGTTGGAAATTGGATAGTTACGCATAACTAGTTGGAAATTGGATAATTACACAAAATAGTTGGAAATTGGATAGTTACACATAACTAGTTGGAAATTGGATAGTTTCACATGTCTAGTTGGAAATTGGATAGTTACACATAACTAGTTGGAAATTGGATAGTTTCACATGTCTAGTTGGAAATTGGATAGTTTCACATGTCTAGTTGGAAATTGGATAGTTTCACATGTCTAGTTGGAAATTGGATAGTTTCACATGTCTAGTTGGAAATTGGATAGTTACACAAAGCTAGTTGGAAATTGGATAGTTTCACATAACTAGTTGGAAATTAACTTGGTGCGTAGGCTTCCGCGGGTAGACTCGTAATAAACAGCTTGGTTTTCCTGTGAAATCCGCGTCACGAAGGGAAAGAAGTCCGACGTTTCGCTTCCACTACTGGAAGCATCTTCAGGGGTGTGGTGCATCGTGATGTTTACTTGAAGCAACAACAAGATATCAGTCAGTATGTCTTGTTGTTGCTTCAAGTAAACATCACGATGCACCACACACCTGAAGATGCTTCCAGTAGTGGAAGCGAAACGTCGGGCTTCTTCCCCTTCGTGGCGCGGATTTCACCGGAAAACCAAGCTGTTTATTAGTTGGAAATTGGATAGTTTCACATGTCTAGTTGGAAATTAGATAGTGTGTATTGATATACTAGAAATAAGGTGTATAACATATTTGATTTTCACTTCAATATAAGTAAGATTGTTTTGTATCCTAGTAAATTTTGAAATAAGTTAGAATGCAACTACTGTTAATTCAATTTTAAAGCCTGGTAGTTCAGTTGCTTGCGCACTATCTTCTAATGGAGGTGGGTTGGGTTACCAATCCGTCGACATTCGTTTGCCTGATGTTTCCCAAGGGGCATTAGGAAGGTTCCTGAGGGTTTCAGCCCATCTAAGAATTAGAGAGTCTAATCTAACATTAGCTTCTTTGTGTGTCCCGTTTGAGCTACGAGAATAAGAGAAAATCACAGGGAAGTACTTGCGTTCTAGTACGTTTTAAGGCTTCGTGGATGATTAAGCATACCCGTTATATAATTATGCTTTTTTTTTATTCGACCTCAAGGCTCCCTGGTTCGATCCCCCGGGTGGTCACAATGTTATTTATTGGTAATAACGACAAGATACATTTTTTTTCAGGAAATTTTTATCGCTCCACCATAAGGTATAACCATGAATTATTTCAAAATTTTAGAACCGGCCGTTATATAGTGGTTGGGGAGGGGGGGATTTTTATGGGGTATATTTTGACTTATAAAACCAATGAAGAATGCAAAATTTTAAAGAAGCATATATATATATATATATATATATATATATATATATATATATATATATATATATATATATATATATATATTTGTATCCTACTCTTAAGCAGCTTTCATTTGATACCACACTCAAAAATATGTTACGTTAGAACGTAAGATATCCGTAAACACGTTGTTTTCTCAATTTTAAACGTTTAGGTCCGCTTTAATAAATTTAGCGATCTTCATCACTAATTAAATAGAAGAATTTTTTCCTGTCCTAAAATTCCAATTTTAAATTTGAAGCTTACGTTTACGCGAGCTTTGGGCGGATAATGTTATCCAACGAACTCAGCCTAGGCATTGATAAAATGAACATGTGTACCCAATTTCAACTAACTAGGTCATCTTTTACTCAAGTTATCGTCATTGAAAGATTTCGTGACGCTTGGTTTTGTGACGATGATTTTGTGACTGTTATTTTGTGACTGTTATTTTGTGACGGTTATTTTGTGACGGTGATTTTGGTCGTTCTTTTTGGATTCACCCCCGGGCTCCAGAACGTGCCATAAGGAACTTCTTTCAAACAAATTTCCTAGTACACAAAACGTGATGGTAAGCAAAGCCAATAAGTATACACTTATCATAACGTAAACGAGAACAAAAAGCCAAACAATTGTCTATGATTAAGTTTGAAGAAGCATGCTAAAGAAAGGACTGCGTTCTTCGGTGTTTGATTTTAAACTTTCATACTCTTTTGTGTTTGTTGTTGCGGATAAACTGCTTCGTTTGTACAACTTTTTCCGTGCTCGTTCGGTCTTGTATGTTACTGACTTGTTACTGGCTACACGTGCAGTGCTATTTTTGGTAACAAAACTTTTTAAAAAGAAATAATGTTTCAATGTACTTTTTTGATTCATTGTACACATATTATTAGGTCTTTATATATTTAAATGAATATGAGAGAAGTAAGTTGAAGTTTTGTAGAATGCAGATATGAGGAACAAATTTTCACAGCTATTTGCTGTCTAACCACAAACCTCATACAACACGATATAAATCTTGCTGAATATTCTACTCTGTAATAACTAAATTCTGCTCGTTATTTTTACATGTTAACTAGAATTTACTCCTTAGTGTTGGGCAGAGTTTCTTCAAAGTAAAAAGAATAAGAATTTTTGAAGGTAGCTACTGTTGTAGATATTTCACTTTATTTATCGATTAAATTTATTGGAGATTAAATTTAAAATGTCATAAGTTTAAAAAGTCGTTAAAATAAGTCAGTCAATTAAAGTAACACGCAGCTTCATCCCGTTCTATCAAAATAACATATTGTGATATGATTTTAAAATATAGATATAACTAAAAACTTGGATTTGGATGAGTACATTAAAAAAAAAAAAAAAAAAATACGTGTGGTGTCGCGGGACACCCGGTAGGAAGAAAGTTCTTTACATTTTTCATTAAATATAAATTATAAAATCACAATGCTAAGAACGTATACATTCCTAACTACTTATACATGGCGGAGTTAGAAAAGAGACAACAATAACAGTAACTAACTGTTGGTACCTAGCGGAGTTAAGGCAAATAAATAGAAAAGCATTATTTGTATCATTAAAGCAACCGTCTTACAGTAAATATGTATTGAATATTGAGAAAAAAATAATCATGATGAGTTTTTAGTTAAAGAGTATCTTTGTAGTTGGTAGGAAATACGACTGTTTTCTACTTACCCGTCCCACTAATTTAAAATATTATAAAATATATCAATTCCCTACTCAAAATGATCTACTTGTATCAAGGTGAAATTATACGTGCCTGTTTCAATTGTACTTTAGACTTAGACGATGTGTAAAAAGTTTTATTAAAATCGTTACGTTAGAACGTAAGATATCGGTAAAAACATTGTTTTCTTTATTTTAAACATTTACGTCCACTTTAATAAATTTAGCGATCTTTATCACATCATAGCAGTATCGGTGTTCGTTTTACTAAAACAAATTATTTATAAAAGTTGTTTGTCTCATTAAATTGATAAAGTTAGCAATTTTTTCCCCGTCCTAAAACTCCAATTTTAAATTTGAAACTTATGTTTACGCGAGCGTTGCGCGTGAATGCTTTGGCGGATAACGTTGTCCAACAAACTTAGCCTGGGCATTGGTAAAATGAACATGTGTTCATCCAAATGTACCATCCAAATTAGATCCAACGGACGAGTAGATAAAATACAAGTGTTCTAAAAAATGCGGAGTAAAATGCTGGCATGCAGAAATGAGACTAAAAATGTTATCTGATGTCAGAAAAACATTTTTAATTAAAATATTTTATAAAAAAATAATGTTATCTTAGGTAGGGTTTGAAGCAAAAATTAATTTCCAAAAGAATGTAGGTAGTTATCACGTTGTGTTATTTTGTTAAGCAAAAAAGAAGGAAAGTTGTAAATATTATAAGGATAGAGCTATAAATGTCAGGATGTTGTAGAAATATGAGATGAAAATGCCTACTTGTACAGCTAAACGACAGAGTGGTAGAGATGGTTTTAGTTTGTACAGCGGAGTACTCAGTACTCACTTGAGGCAGATACGAGGCTAAAGTGGAAACTGTCTACTTGACCCTACTACGAGTCTTGGGAAACACGCTACATCAGTTTTCATCTTCCCCGCAGCCTCCTTCTATCATTAACTATATACTGGATCTAAAATTCTAACTCAAAACGAACCACAAATCCTCTTTCCATTGCTAAATATATATAAAAAAAACATTTCCGTACAAACGCTATTAGGAAATTAGTGTAGTAAGATAATATACTCATAAAATGAAAAATAATGTTTATGTTTTTCAACGAGATACATCTTTAGAATGATATTCCCTTGTTTATTTTGTTTTGAAAATACATATTTATTTATACACTAGCCGTTAAGCCCGTGGCAACGGGCAGAATACAAATGTGGTTGTCTTATCAAGAAAAAATCATTTCAAGATAAGTCGTCGCCATCGTCGGGACACTACTCAATTATGAATGAATAAATGAATAATTTAAAAAAAAAAAAAAAAAAAAAAAAATGCAAAAAAAATATCCGAAAAATCATTAGTTATATTCAATAAGAATGAGTCTCGCGGTCTCCAGTTAAACATAAAACCCAAAAAGCCACGTGATGTCTAGTTATTTCTTATTAATTGCATTTAAAAAAAAGAGCTGAGAGATAATTAGGTACATAGTAATATTTAAAATGAATGAGTCTCGCGTTGTCCAGTTATTCATTACAGAAAGAGCCACGTGATGTCCATTTATTAATTGCATTCAAAGAAAAAGAGCTGAGATTATTTGTTATATTTAAAATGTATGAGTCTCGCGCTGTCCAGTTATTCTTAAACAAAAAGAGCCACGTGATGTCTAGTTATTTCTAAGTAATATATAGATAAATAGATATATTGTACTGTTTAAATAGAAAGTTTCAGGCCATAGAGTTCACTACGAACAGATAGCACAGTGGTGGACTCGGTGCTTCGCGTGCTGGAGGTCACATGATCAATTTTAGGTTTTAGCTCATCAATTCTTAACGATATACATAAATCATTTAGAGGTGCGTCGCCGTCACCGTTGTCGGGACACTACTCGATTATATAAAATATTCCTTTGTCTAAATAACTATCAAGACAAAAGGATGTTTAGTCCAATGTATTTTGGGACAAAGGAATATCACACTGCTGTTTTTATAAGGAGAGTAACAGTCAAAAGAAGAATATTAAAATCAAATTATAATTATTATTAACTACGGGAAACAGACAGTGAAAAATACACTCCTGTGCCGGGATTTGAACCACGGGCCTCTATATACTGGAAATATAGAGGCCCGTGGTTCAAATCCCGGCACAGGAGTGTATTTTTCGCTGTCTGTTTCCCGTAGTTAATAATAATTATAATTTGATTTAAATTAAAAATTTAACTTTCCGTAGTATGAAAACTACCAAAAACTTAAAAATTGAATTAAGAAGAATATTCCGTATAACTTCAGTGGATTGATACTTTCTTCTGTTCTTTATAAGGGGAGTAACAGTCTAAAGAAGAATATTCTATATAACATCAGTAGATTGATACTCCCTTCTGTTCTTTATAATGGGAGTAACAGTCTAAAGAAGAATATTCTATATAACTTCAGTAGATTGATACTCCCTTCTGTTCTTTATAATGGGAGTAACAGTCTAAAGAAGAATATTCCGTATAACTTCAGTAGATTGATACTCCCTTCTGTTCTTTATAATGGGAGTAACAGTCTAAAGAAGAATATTCTGTATAACTTCAGTAGATTGATACTCTCCCTTCTGTTCTTTATAATGGGAGTAACAGTCTAAAGAAGAATATTCTATATAACTTCAGTAGATTGATACTCCCTTCTGTTCTTTATAATGGGAGTAACAGTCTAAAGAAGAATATTCTATATAACTTCAGTAGATTGATACTCCCTTCTGTTCTTTATAATGGGAGTAACAGTCTAAAGAAGAATATTCTATATAACTTCAGTAGATTGATACTCCCTTCTGTTCTTTATAATGGGAGTAACAGTCTAAAGAAGAATATTCAATATAACTTCAGTAAATTGATACTCTCCCTTTTGTTCTTTATAAGGGGAGTAACAGTCTAAAGAAGAATATTCTATATAACTTCAGTAGATTGATACTCCCTTCTGTTCTTTATAATGGGAGTAACAGTCTAAAGAAGAATATTCTATATAACTTCAGTAAATTGATACTCTCCCTTATGTTCTTTATAATGGGAGTAACAGTCTAAAGAAGAATATTCAATATAACTTCAGTAAATTGATACTCCCTTCTGTTCTTTATAATGGGAGTAACAGTCTAAAGAAGAATATTCTATATAACTTCAGTAGATTGATACTCCCTTCTGTTCTTTATAATGGGAGTAACAGTCTAAAGAAGAATATTCTATATAACTTCAGTAGATTGATACTCCCTTCTGTTCTTTATAATGGGAGTAACAGTCTAAAGAAGAATATTCTATATAACTTCAGTAGATTGATACTCCCTTCTGTTCTTTATAATGGGAGTAACAGTCTAAAGAAGAATATTCAATATAACTTCAGTAGATTGATACTCTCCCTTCTGTTCTTTATAATGGGAGTAACAGTCTAAAGAAGAATATTCTATATAACTTCAGTAGATTGATACTCCCTTCTGTTCTTTATAATGGGAGTAACAGTCTAAAGAAGAATATTCCGTATAACTTCAGTAGATTGATACTCCCTTCTGTTCTTTATAATGGGAGTAACAGTCTAAAGAAGAATATTCAATATAACTTCAGTAAATTGATACTCTTCCTTTTGTTCTTTATAAGGGGAGTAACAGTCTAAAGAAGAATATTCTATATAACTTCAGTAGATTGATACTCCCTTCTGTTATTTATAATGGGAGTAACAGTCTAAAGAAGAATATTCTATATAACTTCAGTAAATTGATACTCTCCCTTATGTTCTTTATAATGGGAGTAACAGTCTAAAGAAGAATATTCAATATAACTTCAGTAAATTGATACTCTCCCTTATGTTCTTTATAAGGGGAGTAACAGTCTAAAGAAGAATATTCTATATAACTTCAGTAGATTGACACTCCCTTCTATCCTTTATAAGGGGAGTAACAGTCTAAAGAAGTTACTTAATAATAACTACACTTTGAGGAAAGTGTATGTTGTTGCAAAGTGTGTGCTAGCTTTGAGTCATTATTATTTTCATTTTTCTTAACTTCTCTTTTAAAAAGAGTGCAAAAATTTACTTTTAAGACTTAGATAGAATTATCAAGGTAAGAAAATAAAACAACTTTAAAAGGTGAGAGGTAAAATTGAATTATTTCAGGGCATTAAGGAGTAAAAAGTGAAAGAAAAAGGAAAAATCTTTATGTTTTCACTTAAATAGTCTATTTAATTTTTGGATGCTTGAGAAGATAAAATAATACCTACCTACTTCTTTATTTTATACAGTTTTTTAATATTTCAAATTGTGTCCAAAGTGTTCAAATAATATAACATTTTTACGAATGTAAAAATAAAGAAAAATAACGAAATTGATAAGTAGCACGGTACCAATCGTAGTTAAATATTTTCCGCTTGATCTATGGTAGGTGAAAAGAGAATCTATACTTTTTTTTTACTTTTTTTAAAAACAAAAGTTTGACCCAAAGTCAAATTATCGTATAATATAATAAAAAGTGTGTACAAAGATTGAACTTTTGTTTTTAAAACAATTATCTTTCTCCCTAAAGTTATAAAAAGAACTAAACGATTAAAATAAAAGATAAAAAATTCTCCTACATTTAAGAAACACAAATTCTTAAGTCTAAAAAAATGTAATATCATTTTATTTTTACTACGTTTTTATTAGCTTCAATTCTTGTTTGTTTGTTTGTTTGTCCGATACAAATCTGGCAATCGATTTCTAACTAACTTCCCGAATATCTAGACATTTGAAACTTTTAGCATAGCTCAGAACACGATGACAATGCATTATTTTAATACTTTTAGCCATCTTTCAGCAGAATTTAATTAGTTTTCAGCAAATTTTGCTGTGCGGAAAGTTAGTTCGGAAAAAATCCGCAAGTTATTTTATTTGTTTTGCCATTATCCAATATTTACGCAATCTTCATTTTGACGGGTCTCAAATTTGTGATAGATAAACATTGAATGACAGCAAAACAGGAAATATCGATTATATTATTTCAAACATATCGATGGCATGCTTTAGATTTGGTGTTGGGGAGATCCGTTGTACAAAGATTTTTCCTTTTATAGGTTTAAGATCAGCTCTCTGGATGGTTGTCATTTATGTGAAGTAAATAAATTCGGAACTATTTTTTTTTTTTCACTAACATTATAATTATATAACAATAACAATTATATTATCAACATTACATACGATTCAACAGAAAATTTAAAAACGTAGTATATAAAAAGTTCTTTTTATCTTGAAATTATTCAAGATTCACTTTAACTTCTTTTAGTTATTCACTATAACTGAATCTAGAGTATAAAATGAAACTATAAAAGCGAATCTAAAAGAAAATTGAACATTTAAAGAAAGTGAATCAGAAACGGCACTGCAACCTGTTTGTCCCCTTATTTAGTTCATGCCTGGTTTAAAACAGGTAAGGTTAAGTAATGGCCATACTTATGTAGCTAAGCATTTACTTCAGGTAGTAATATTGGAATATTAGTGTTCTATCAGAATTGGACAGTAATCGAACAGGTGTATTTATAGGCTAGGTTGTGTATTTAGGTTAGGTATATTTACAGGTTAGGATTTAAAATTAAATAAAAAAAGCTATAAAATCGTAGATATAAATTTACTATTAAGTATAGTATACTTACTAATGCAGTATAATTGGAATATTTGATTCCTTTCACTAAATTTAACATTTAGAAAATTTAAAGATTTGGTAGAGAGAAAAGCCAAACTCTAAGATAATGGAACGCTTAAAGTAAGTGAATTGTAAAAAAGGATTTGACCAAAGTCGCATTGTAAGCTTTGGAAATAACGAGTTATTTAGCTCTGTAAAATGTTTCTCAAATCTGAATATACAATTAAATTGCTATGACCATGATTCTATTTTGTTATTTAAATTTTTATTAGCTAGAATTTTCTTCTCTTATTTAAAATTGAAGAAAATATGTCAAATAATGCAGATCAAACGATGTCAAATAAATAACATAGATTGAATTTTTATGTTAAGGCAATTGCAAATGAATGGCACATAACGATAAATAGGATTGAAGAAATTTGTTTTCAGTTTTCTATAAAAAATTTAAATAGTCTCTACAAGAAAATCAGAAGGTTTCCCTTAATAAATGTCTATACCGCCTTCTTTTTTCGCACGATTAGCGAGTTTGTTTACATTTAACAAAATTAATTTGATGTTTGCTTAATAAAAGTAACTGTTTATATCGAGTTTTATGTGAAAATCAATGTGATTTAAGTGATGTATGACGAATATGAGGAGAATAATACACCTCCTGAAATAATTAATGCCGCACAAAATACAACTAATGAATTAATGTCATCTTTATCAAAAGAGAAATAGGAACTTACATACAGGAAGTTTATTATTTTTTTCTGTATTTATTATTAAAATCTTACAATCTTAGATAAAGTTCGGTACGCAACTCGTGCGAAAACGGCATTTTGCATTGCTCGTGTGGTTTTACTACCCTCGCTGTCGCTCGGGTGCAAATTCCACACTCGCATGCAACGCGACTCGACGCGTAATGTACTATTTCATTACTCCTAGCTGTAAAGAAAATTTTTTTTACGTCCTAGGATGTTTTCATGCTGGTAGTTATCAAAACTTCCGTTTTAGCACTGCAATCTTTGTAGATAGCTTCTTAGTACGATTCAAATCCGCTAGATGTCAATGCGTTTTATTTATCTTTTCTTATAGTGTAACCTCTTTTTAAGGTTTCTTTTTTTTTAAATCTTAAGTATGTACTAATATTTGTTATTATTACATTGATTATTGATTAATATTTAATGTTTTATCATTGTCTGCTACCACGGAAAAAATAACATATGCTACACGACTGTGAAGTGTTTTTTCTTTACCTTGGCAATATTTACTGTCTCGCTTAACTCGACATTAAATGTAATTGCCGCGGTAAAGAAAAAACTCACTTCACAGTCTAGTAACATAATATACTATTTACTTGCACACATAATAGAGTAGTAATAAGTTTTAAGGGTCTATTTGCCGAGATAAAAACGCAAATATAATTTTATATCAGAGTTGGAATAAAGACAGAAGAATAAAAATAGGAAAATTTCTCAAGATGAATCGGATCAATTTTTCATTCATCGAAATGTAAATACAGCGTCACCCAAAATTATTAACCGCAATGCGGCTCAAATGTATAAGAGATACCTCACAATTTTCTACACCCTCACATGAAACTGACATCTATATATTTATAAGAAAAAACCAAGTTTCGACTGATTTAATATATTATAGTAGAGCTTCGAATTGCCTGTCAATATTTGACAGACATTCACGTAATGTATTCCAGATACAGATAAATATTTCTTTTTTTTCGGACGATACAAATCTATAGGATTTGTTGAGAATGTTAAAAACAAAAAATACATATATCTGCGAAGTGCTACGTAAAAAAGATTAATATTTCGACAGGTGAAAATAACAAAACATTCAATCAAGGTATTCAAGTAACGTCTGTATTTTTAAGTTTGTGTAATCCCAACGGACTTTCTGAATGGTTGCTCTTCAGTTTCATAATCCATATTTTCTAGCAGAAGATGTAAAAAAAACAAAACATAAAACCATTTACTTGTTTGATTGATGTAGAAAATCGAGTAATTTAACCTCACAATAGCATTTGTGGATGGAGTTCTTTGGAGTAGATTAATGAGAACAAACAAAAAGAACAATTTCCTGACCACAATTGTTGTTGACCACTGTCTAAACGAAAGAAGTAGAAGTAGTAGTTGACACTGCACAAAAATCAAATTAATGCAGTGGAGATGGATGAGATTAAAAGGGGTACGAGGATATCTAGGTTAAAAATGATGACATTTTAGGAGATTTGGAGGTAAATGAAAGGGACGGTAATAGAATGGGAGTGAAGTGCTGTTTGGCCACGAATAAATTTGAAGGGGTCGCCAAAGGTATTTTTTAGTTTGTGAAATCCCAACAGATTTTCTGAATTGTTGCTCTTCAGTCAAAATCATATTTCAAAATCCATATTTTCTAGCAGGAGATATAAAAAAAAAAACACAAAACCATTTACTTGCTAGATTAATGTATAAAATCAAGTAATTTAACCTCACAAAGCTATTAAAGCTGTTCTGAATGAAGTTCTTTGGAGTGGATCGATGAGAACAAACAAAAAGCTCAATTGTCTGACCACTATTGGTGATAGCATCTAAACGAAAGGAGTAGAAGTAGTAGTCGACACTGAAGGAAAATCAAATTATTGCGGTAGAGATGGATGAGCTTAAAAGGGGTTTGAGGATATCTAGGTTAAAAATGATGAAACATGAGATTCGGTGGTAAATGAAAGGGACGGTAGTAGAAAAGATGTGCGAGCTCTTCGATAAGATGGCCATAGGAGGAGGATGGGAGTGAAGCTTCTGCCACGAATAGATCTGAGGGGGTCACCGAAGGCAAGAACAGAGGAAATTCCTGATATGAGATGAACGAGGAAGTGAATCATAAAAGTTGCTATTAGTACAAGTATAAAATTCTGCCTATGCTGGAATTTAATTTACTAAAAAGGCGTGTGTTTTGACAGGAAGCGTTCTTTACATGCTGGGTACAAGGTAAAAACAAACAGGGCACCAAAGTGCCTCGAGTGCAGCATTTATTATACTCATGCCATTATACTTTGTAATTCTGACAGCGCGGGGAATTATATAAAAAACGGGAGGTGAGTCAATGAGATCTCGAGATTTTGGCGGTTAGTAGGTCGGGCCAACTAGGCAAACAAAAATATCACTGGATAACCTTAAGATAACCACCTACTAGTTGTATTTCTTCCCTCGCATAGGTTGGCCAATCTGAGCTGTCAGATTTACAAAGTATAATGGCATGAGTATAACATTAGTCATCTGGAAACTTACTTATTGTCGAGAAGTGACAAGACATCCTCTCCTTTGTGACCCATACAAGAAGATTTAAGACTGAGGTAGTTCGATGGGTATTAGTTCAGGGGATGGAAAAAAAGACCCGAATGCGCTCTAGTTGTTAGGTTTGGCCCCCATGTTCCCTTACAACTACTACTACTACTTATTATCGAAGGAGGACCAGCAAAATATTTTGTATGCTGGTTCCATTGCGGTTCTTCTCCATTGAAGTCCATTGCGGTTCTTTGGGAATCCGGAAAAATTTATTAAAAAATGATCGTAGTGAACAGAAGGTAGTACAATTTTCAAATTCATTGACTTTCGAAAGAGATGTGAGAATAAAGATTGGTCTGTCAGGAAAGTAACAGATATCATGTATTTCCTTCAAATGAAGTGACAGATACATGCTTCATGTCACAGTCATATGGATCAACTCCACTGAGATTGTTTTTTTTTGTTTTTCAAATTCTAGTAAATATGTAGATGTGTCAAACCAGGCGAAAAGTATTGAATCCGTATCAACTTTAACTGGTAGCTATGACAAACAGCTGATCTTCCAAAATCCGATTTGAATATATCTTATGAGTATATCTTTTCTTCTGTCATGCAAACTTGTCATAACTTAATATGTAAGAGAATGATATTAATAATTTGGATGCAACGTTTCATTTTTGAAGTTATTGGAGCTTAAAGAAGCAATGTCTCTTTCTTGTCAAATGTCTCGTATATCTTTGAACTTATCTACGTCTTTCCATGCTTTCATGTGATTTAATGCTCTTTTGAAGCATCAGATTTCTTTTCAGAATAAAAGCATTTCAAATTTGGAACACACATTGTATAGGAAGTAGAAGTATGCTCACAAATGATAATATTTGTGAAATCTCACGTTCTTTTGGCATATTAAACCAACTTAAGTAATTATCCCAATATTTTTCAGTAGTGTAATGTCTTTCCCCATGAAATTATTAAAAATATCCTCATCTTTCAGTGGATAATAATTTTATGCTTCATCATAGAATATCAAAATTTCAGGCTCAATTGAGAAACTTGGCCTGAAAGCAGTTTGAACTAAATTAAGTAGTGTGTTTTATTTTGTAAATGCTGAAAGATTAATATCACCATCCCTCACCCCTTTCCAATATCTCGGTTTAAAATTATGTAGGGAAACAGTGTTTAGGTTAAAACAAAAGCAATCGGTCCGCGACCACTTAGACAAACTTTCAAATATACGAGTTCAAATTACATAGCTCAGTGTTTTCCATTTATTAGTTTTCGTAGGTACATTTAATTATTATTGAACATTTCATTACAATGTATCAAAAAAATAATTCCTCTTCGGCGGGGAATCGAACTCAGCCTCTCTCCATCCGCTATTTAAGCTATTTTCTCAGGAACTAGATTTGCCCCGGGAAAATGGTTTGTATTAGATTCGTATTTAGATGGTATACATTTTAGATTTTTTAAACAAAATCGTCCAAACCCTTTTCAAGAAATAATTTTGTGTCATGTTTCTTCAAAAATGTGGGGGGGGGGGGGGGTAGTGCCTCCAAATATAGAGCTAAACTTCATTTATCGATTTCGCCTCGGTGTATGAATTTTCTGAACATGTGTGCCATTTTCCGTCAAAATCGGCCCAGTAGTTTAGGCTTCACGCGTCTGCGCATACAGCGACAGGCGACAGACATTTTTTAAAAATAACTTTTTTGGACTCAGGAGACCTCAAAACGTGTAAATCCATCAAAATCGAATTTTCATGCCATCACAATACTTTCTCTTTATATGAGAGAGTAAGAAAGAAGTCAAAAGTAATTTCATTTGAGTTAAATATTTATTATATAAATGACTAGTTGGATTATCGAGCTTCCATTGAGAATTTTTCATGATTTTTTTTTTTTTTAATAAAAACTTAACTACCATCTAGAAATATTTAAGTTATTCTTTATATAAAAGTATCTAGATAACATTAAAATTATTTATATAAATTTATTTATATAATCCAAATTATATAATGCAAAATTCCCTAATTAGTAATTGATTCCGAGTACTGAAGAAACAGTTTAAAAGTTTAAATTCCGTGAACGGCAGAAATATATTCCTTATGTATCATCATTTTTAATTGTCCATATAAATGGCCAATTTTTAAATTGTTAATATATACTTCTTTGCTCGCACCTATGAGGTAAGAGGAACCTACCGAAAAAATTGCATGCTTATAGGTACATTGGTTTTAGAGATATCGCAATGAATCAGCGATTGTGACATTTTTGGATTTTACATGAAGATAATATTTTAAAATGACTTAATTCAAAATGCAATATAATTTAACAAACACTTGTTAAAAAGTGACAAAAACTTAATTGTATTTGCTATTTTAATTTGCTGTTGTAACAAAGTTGAGACCTGTTAAAGCTGGTATATATAAAAAAAAACACCCAACAAAAAGAAGGGAAGATGGAAAATTTGTTTAAAGTAAGAGCCTCGAGTTTTCCACAGACCGCATTTAATTTCCTTTTTATTTCAACAAGCGCTACCCGGCCTAGGAAATGAAATAATTTCATTAAAATAGAATTAGGGGACGCCGTGAAACATTTTATATAAATTAGGGCAAGCGAGATTAGAGTTTGGAGTAAATGATGAGGTGGTTTTAAACGATGTAGGAGAGATCTAGCGGTGGAATGGCGTAACTAACAGCTTGACACTTTTATCACTAGAATGAACCTCTGTCTACATTTCTTCTCAGCTTTGGATAATCCCATGTTCTGTTTTTGTTAAACTATAATTAGGCTAAAAGAGAAGTGTTAGGTACTTCATTAGATTGTTACTCCCCTTGTAAAAAAACAGAGGGGAGTAACAATCTAAACAAGGTATACGGAATGTTCTTCTTTAGACTGTTACTCCCCTTATAAAATCAGTAGTGTGATATTCCTTTGTCCCAACGTATATTGGACTAAACATCGCTTGGTCTTAATTAAACAATTAAACACAAAAAACTACAAAGGCTAACCTATATCTAAGTATTAATGGTAATTAATTAAGTAATAATTTCAATCTCCATTTAGCAATCAAAGATATAGCAAAGTTAAAATAGCTAAGTTTTTTAATGATGATCCCGTGTAGCCCAAGAAGAAAAAGATGAATACTTTATTTAATTTGTTGAAGTCTAACCAGATATAATGTAAGTATACTAAATTGCATAAAGAAAATTAATAGGTTTAGTGTCAATCTTATCTAGTTTACAGTTGAATTTTTAAATCAATTTCTTCAAAGTTTTTCTTGAACGTAGCTTGTTAATTTCACCTCTAATTTGTTTTGTAACTACCACAAATACTAAATTATAAACAACATACATCTAATCCGTGACCCAACAGATATGGATATTACACTTTAACCGTATATAATCCATATCAAATTTTACGATAACAACACATTAAAACCACCTCTAAAACCTTTAAATCCATGACACAATATCCAAGGATACTACACATTAAAGCCATCCCTAATCCGTGGTGCAACAGATATGGATATGGATACTGCACATTAACCACATCTAATCCGTGGTGCAACAGCCAATAATACTACTCATTCCACCTCTAATCCGTGGCGCAACAGATGTAGATACTGCAATTTAACCACATCTAATTTGTAGTGCAATAGCCACGAATACTACTCTTTAACCACCGGTAATCCGTGATGCAACAGCCACGAATTCAACTTAAAAATTTACCTTTGATCCTTGGCGCAGCAGCCACGAATACTACTCTTTAATCACATTTAATTTGTGGTGCAATAGCCACGAATACTACTCTTTAACCACCGGGAATCCGTGATGCAACAGCCACGAATTCAACTTAAAAATTTACCTTTGATCCTTGGCGCAGCAGCCACGAATACTACTCTTTAATCACCTCTAATCCGTGGCGCAACAGCCACGAATACTACTCTTTAATCACCTCTAATCCGTGGTGCAACAGCTATAGATACTACACTTTAACCATATTTAATCAGTGGTTCTACAGTCATGAATACTACTTTTAAACTCACGTTTATTTCATGACGCATCAACCATAGCTACTTAATTTACTCCACCTCGAATTTAATATGCAACCATCACGAATGCTACAGGTACCACCTCTAATCCCTCTAATCTGTGGCACAACAGAAAGTTCTTTACTGCGATTGTACTGACAGGTGACAGGGGGACTCCCATCAACCTTGTCAATTACTTGTAGCTTTGAGTAATTGACTCGCAAATGTAGGCTGTATAGAATCCCTCACGCATTAATAATACTGTCATTGAAAGTGTCAAGTTTGATTAGCTAAGTGAAAATCTTTGTAATAAGAAGAGAAATGCACGAGAGAACAGGTACTTAGGAGTAAAGTGCAGAATACTAAAGGTAGCTATTGAATTAATTGACTTTGATTGATTAGTTATCCCCAGATTTTGAATGCTTGGCAAGTAATCTGCAGGGAGAGGGGATATCAGTTGATACCTAGTACTAGTACTTAGCTAGATATTCCACAGGAAGACGTACTCGGCTCCCTATTCAAGATTATTTTAAGGGCATTAAAAACAATCGATATTACTTCTAAACCTGAGCACACGCTAATTACTTGCATACATTTTAATTTTTTTTATTAATAATATGATTGTAGACTTAATTCAACTATGTAAACTACAATGTCTACAATACTGTTATTGATACTACCTACTATTTTAATGTTTGCTATACTTTTATCCATATTATTATAATATTCATTATAATACTCACTGTACAATTATAAATATTATCTACATTATAATGCATAGTACACTTACAATTATGCAAATCTAAATTTTAATTATTAGTTTACTATTACCCATATTATCTAAATTATAATGTTTACTATTACCCATATTATCTAAATAATATTGTTTACTTTACTATTACCCATATTATCTAAATTATAATGTTTACTTTACTATTATCTACATTATCTAAATTATAATGTTTATTATACCATTGTTCATATTATTATGTATATAAAAATGCTTAGTATACTTACTATTGTTATTTATATCTGAATTATAAGGTTAATGTTTACTTTAAAGTTATCCATATTATCTATATTTATAATGTTTGTTATACTAGGTACTATTAATATTATCTACACATCATAGTTCTTGCTATAACGTTATTCTTATTAATCTGAATAATTATAATAGAAGCAATTCTACCGAGGTGAAAGTTAATTATAATAAATTAACTCAAAGAGAAAAATTAACAATTCTATTGAAAAAAAGGTAATTCTTCAGATTGTTACTCCCCTGTGTTGTTTTAGAATATAAATGACTTTGACTAAATAACTATTAAGAAAAAGGGATGTTTAGTCAAATGTACTTTGGGACATGGGAATATCTCCACTTCTGTTTATATAAGGGGAGTAATAATCTAAAGCAGTTCCAAAAAACAACAAATGATCAAAGTTCTTAATACACATTTCACTCATATAGAAATAATGATAATATCGTTTAAAAGTGTACCTATTATAGGAAGGCTGTCCTACTACATATTGGAATAATAATTAATTCCAGTATACATTTCCGTGATGTATTTTTCATTTTATTGGAACTTATTTGATGTACTAATTTATGTCCAGGTATGGAGGATGTACAGCGTAGTGGGTCAGAGCTATGGACGAGAGAGGAGGAAGGCTCCAACTGCTCAGCAAGGGCAGCAGGAAGGAGTACCCCCTCCTCCACCTCGTCACAGATCCTTCTCAGCTAGGCTCATCGCTTACATACGACGCCACCTTAAACCTCCAACAGGTATCGTCTTATAAACTTTACAACAGATTATTATTGGTACTAATGCAGGCCATTTATACTTTGATTTTGTCTTATGACTTTCCGTGTGACTAAATCATACGCAAAACAAATCACAGGCAAAATCACAACAAAAATAGTATTCCTATTCCTTATGACTGAAAATATGATTTTCTGTTAAACTAATCATATAGAAAATCATGTGTATACAGGTGGGTGTAGACAGGTTTAAATTAGCTTGTGAAAAAATCATAAGCGAAGTCATAACAAAAATCACATTCAACAAACATGGGACAACCGGCAAAAGCAGTACATGGCTAATATCAGATCAAAGGATGATTAAACTGCCCTTGCTATACATTAAAACTGATAAACTATCAAATTAATTTTTCTGAAACCAAATTTCTAGTTATAGACCCCTATGATAAAAAAGACTTCTCTTAGAAGCCTTTAATATATCTTAGGAGGAAAACAATATCAATTTCAAAAAAAAAAAAAAATAGACTTCCAATTAGTGTGGCACATAGCATCCTCGCATCCTATCATGTACCTTATTGTTATATTAACATTATTGTTATATTACTTTATTGTTATATTATTTATTGTGTAAAAACTCTTAATATAGTTTTAGCGATCTTTAACACTTCTTAGCGGTGTCCTTGCTGTTGGTTTTTCATTTTATTCCAGGATCCTACAACATATTAAATAATTTAATATAAATTATTATATAATCCAAAAATATTTAAATTATTAATTACAGACATTACCTAATTAATATTCAACCATATACCATTTACAAACATGCAATGTTATTGTCATACAAGGCCAGCTAAACACCAGTATACAAACATAATTACTCTGGAAATTATTGAAATTAATCAAATTACCACAGACATGCCTTGAGAATGTGGTATTGGGTTAAGTTAATTTGATTATAGCTTTTAAAAAAAAATGTTTTGAAGTTTTATGCAGATATTATCCAATAGTGACAATAATAGCATAACTATGGAATTTTAGAAAAAAACGTTCCAAACTGTAAGTACAAAATATTTAATATCCAAAAGAACCTCAAGTATATTTAACATTGACTACCCCTATAATAGAAATTAATTATTTTAGATTTACAATAACAGCCGCCTAGGTTAGAATAAAATAATTTTTAGCAATAACTGGATGAAATAGTAGGCTTCTAGTCAGGTAGACAAAGAAAGAACTTTAAATATGTATTATGTTACAAAATATAGCAAATTTAGAGTTACTAACAATAAATGTGGTTAATCTCCAGTAGGGACAGAAAAAGTTATGATTTTGGATTAGTATTGGAGGGATTAAAGTAAGTCTTTTCTTACCTGAACTCAGAAAGTAGGGAGAAAACGTAAAACAATGGAGAAAAAGGAGAATTGCCAACTTAATTATTTAATAAATCGTATAGAATGAATGGCTAATGTAGTGAAGTTGATTTAATCAGGTTGGCGACACTGATTTTTCGACCTTATTTGTAACTTGCGCTTATCATGAAGGAAATTATAAAAAAAAAATCAAGAAAATGTTCTCACCTAGGAACGGAGTATACCAAATTATGATAAGAGGAAGTTTACTTTATTTCATTATTATTATTATTTTTTTTTTAATTTAAATAATTTTTTAAAAGTATTTGACACGATATAAAAAAATAATCATTAGTATTAGACCATTTGTAGGCTAATTATGACTTATAATGACCTACCATCAAAATCTCTTAAAAAACATTTTTTATGGGAGTTCGCAAACATTTTGACCGACAGACAGACACGATTCCAAACATTTTTTTTGGTTTCTGAAACGAATTTTGGTCTAAGAATTTTTTTAAATTCGGAGACATAAAACAATTAGTTAAGTTCTTCATAATGATCACGATGCATGTGTTACCGTCGGTAAGCTCAGAAGCAAAATCTAAACGATTTAAACGATCTATATGGTCGGACAAGTTCGTGCGTGTACAGACGTGTGAAGCAGAACTATTTAAAACATCAACTTGGTCGGACAAGGTCGTGCGTGTACGGACGTGTGAAGCAGAACTATTTAAACGATCAACTTGGTCGGACAAGTTCGTGCGTGTACAGACGTGTGAAGCAGAACTATTTAAACGATCAACTTGGTCGGACAAGTTTGTGCGTGTACAGACGTGTGAAGCAGAACTATTTAAACGATCAACTTGGTCGGACAAGTTCGTGCGTGTACGGACGTGTGAAGCAGAACTATTTAAACGATCAACTTGGTCGGACAAGTTCGTGCGTGTACGGACGTGTGAAGCAGAACTATTTAAACGATCAACTTGGTCGGACAAGTTCGTGCGTGTACGGACGTGTGAAGCAGAACTATTTAAACGATCAACTTGGTCGGACAAGTTCGTGCGTGTACGGACGTGTGAAGCAGAACTATTTAAACGATCAACTTGGTCGGACAAGTTCGTGCGTGTACGGACGTGTGAAGCAGAACTATTTAAACGATCAACTTGGTCGGACAAGTTCGTGCGTGTACGGACGTGTGAAGCAGAACTATTTAAAACATCAACTTGGTCGGACAAGTTCGTGCGTGTACGGACGTGTGAAGCAGAACTATTTAAACGATCAACTTGGTCGGACAAGTTCGTGCGTGTACGGACGTGTGAAGCAGAACTATTTAAACGATCAACTTGGTCGGACAAGTTCGTGCGTGTACGGACGTGTAAAGCAGAACTATTTAAACGATCAACTTAGACGGACGTGTTCGTGCATATACGGAAAAGCGAAGGCAAAGGCTTCGATTAGCATAGAATGAAATAATACTTGATTGGCAAATATAAAAATAGTTAATTAAATAATGCTGGAGCAAAGTTCACCAGCTAACATTATTATTATTATTACTTGATCTTGATTTAATGCAAATCAAGATCAAGATGAGATCTCTAACGATGAAAAGGCAATTTAATAAACATAATTTATTTAACTAAAAAAAAAAAACAAAAAAAACGTCCAAGTTTAATGTAGCAGCAACTTTCACTTAAAACTATAAAAATATAAATTACAAATTAATTGTTAAACTGAAAAAAAATGAAATTAAATAAAGTCTAATTTCTTGGTTAAGTGTTCAGTAAAAAGAACATTAAATAAAAAGTAGAGTTTGGATGAATAAATATAACTTTTTTAATCACCTAAGGTAATTTTAAACTTTCAGTTGGTTAGTTCTTTTTGAAAGTTTTTAATTTAAAATGTCAAAAGAGGGATCTTTAGGAAATACTTTATATAAAATAGAATTTAACAAAAAAAAAACTTTAATCAAAGTGAGTAAATTTATTTTTATGTTTAACCAAACAAATTAAATTTAATTAATAGAAAGAAAAAAAAAAAAATAGAGTTCAAAGCAAAATAAAAGTATAATTTATGTAAAAACATAATTAGGAATTTAAAAAATTTATTTGTTTAGTTTTCTAAACTATTTTATTTATTGTTAGTTTCTTTAGAAATAAATTTCACAATTTTACAAAATTCAACTGCGAAAAATACGTTTTAATATACATAATATGCAATGTGTGGTATATTACACAAAGTTATGAAGGTAGGTAATTATTATTTAAGAGTTTCGAATAAAGTAAAATGTATTTATTAGTTATATATAATATATTGCTCAAATATGACCAAAATTATTCACAAATATAAGAAGAAATGGAAATAAATTGGCAAAGAAGTGCTTTCAGCGCGCATATGCGATCCGAAGGGAATGTTATAAATAGGACGAGTTCGTTAACCAGCATAAATGGACCAGCTATTTCAAGATGGCGGCCATTTAACATTTTACTTCAATTATAACTTTTGAACCGTTAATTATAATTAACGCATCAAACGCCTTTATATGCATGTTAATTATCCAAACGTAATGAAACTACTCCGGAGTAGGTACCTAGCCCAATCCGTTCCTAAGATAATACATTTTTAAGATTTGGGAGGGGAGGAAATTATTGGTACTTCTTTAGATTGTAACTCCCCTATGCTTTTTTAGAATGAAAATGACTGACTAAATAAATATTAACACAATAACGCGATGTACGTCCAATGTACTTTGAGACAAAGGAATATCACAATTCTGTTTTTATAAGGGGAGTAACAGTCTAAAGAAGAACATTCTGTATACCTTCTTTAGATTGTTAATCCCCTTTAGTTTCTTTATAAGAAGAGTGACAATCTAAAAAAAAACATTCTCTACACCTTCTTTAGACTGGTACTCCCCTCTATTTTCTTTATAAGGGGAGTACCAATCTAAAGAAGAACATTATGTACACCTTCTTTAGACTGTTACTCCCCTCTATTTTCTTTATAAGGGGAGTAACAATCTAAAGAAGAACATTCTGTACACCTTCTTTAGACTGTTACTCCCCTCTATTTTCTTTATAAGGGGTGTATCAATCTAAAGAAGAACATTCTGTACACCTTCTTTAGACTGTTACTCCCCTCTATTTTCTTTATAAGGGGTGTATCAATCTAAAGAAGAACATTCTGTACACCTTCTTAAGACTGGTACTCCCCTCTATTTTCTTTATAAGGGGAGTAACAATCTAAAGAAGAACATTCTGTACACCTTCTTTAGACTGTTACTCCCCTCTATTTTCTTTATAAGGGGTGTATCAATCTAAAGAAGAACATTCTGTACACCTTCTTTAGACTGTTACTCCCCTCTATTTTCTTTATAAGGGGTGTATCAATCTAAAGAAGAACATTCTGTACACCTTCTTTAGACTGGTACTCCACTCTATTTTCTTTATAAGGGGTGTATCAATCTAAAGAAGAACATTCTGTACACCTTCTTTAGACTGGTACTCCCCTCTATTTTCTTTATAAGGGGAGTAATAATCTAAAGAAGAACATTCTGTACACCATCTTTAGACTAATACTCCACTCTATTTTCTTTATAAGGGGTGTATCAATCTAAAGAAGAACATTCTGTACACCTTCTTTAGACTGGTACTCCCCTCTATTTTCTTTATAAGGGGTGTATCAATCTAAAGAAGAACATTCTGTACACCTTCTTTAGACTGGTACTCCACTCTATTTTCTTTATAAGGGGTGTATCAATCTAAAGAAGAACATTCTGTACACCTTCTTTAGACTGGTACTCCCCTCTATTTTCTTTATAAGGGGAGTAATAATCTAAAGAAGAACATTCTGTACACCATCTTTAGACTAATACTCCACTCTATTTTCTTTATAAGGGGTGTATCAATCTAAAGAAGAACATTCTGTACACCTTCTTTAGACTGGTACTCCACTCTATTTTCTTTATAAGGGGTGTATCAATCTAAAGAAGAACATTCTGTATACCTTCTTTAGATTGTTAATCCCCTTTAGTTTCTTTATAAGAAGAGTGATAATAAAAAAAAAAAATTCTCTACACCTTCTTTAGACTGGTACTCCCCTCAATTTTCTTTATAAGGGGTGTATCAATCTAAAGAAGAACATTCTGTACACCTTCTTTAGACTGGTACTCCCCTCTATTTTCTTTATAAGGGGTGTATCAATCTAAAGAAGAACATTCTGTACACCTTCTTTAGACTGTTACTCCCTTCTATTTTCTTTATAAGGGAAGTAACAATCTAAAGAAGAACATTCTGTACACCTTCTTTAGACTGGTACTCCCCTCTATTTTCTTTATAAGGGGTGTATCAATCTAAAGAAGAACATTCTGTACACCTTCTTTAGACTGGTACTCCCCTCTATTTTCTTTATAAGGGGTGTATCAATCTAAAGAAGAACATTCTGTACACCTTCTTTAGACTGGTACTCCACTCTATTTTCTTTATAAGGGGTGTATCAATCTAAAGAAGAACATTCTGTACACCTTCTTTAGACTGGTACTCCCCTCTATTTTCTTTATAAGGGGAGTAATAATCTAAAGAAGAACATTCTGTACACCATCTTTAGACTAATACTCCACTCTATTTTCTTTATAAGGGGTGTATCAATCTAAAGAAGAACATTCTGTACACCTTCTTTAGACTGGTACTCCCCTCTATTTTCTTTATAAGGGGTGTATCAATCTAAAGAAGAACATTCTGTACACCTTCTTTAGACTGGTACTCCACTCTATTTTCTTTATAAGGGGTGTATCAATCTAAAGAAGAACATTCTGTACACCTTCTTTAGACTGGTACTCCCCTCTATTTTCTTTATAAGGGGAGTAATAATCTAAAGAAGAACATTCTGTACACCATCTTTAGACTAATACTCCACTCTATTTTCTTTATAAGGGGTGTATCAATCTAAAGAAGAACATTCTGTACACCTTCTTTAGACTGGTACTCCACTCTATTTTCTTTATAAGGGGTGTATCAATCTAAAGAAGAACATTCTGTACACCTTCTTTAGACTGGTACTCCCCTCTATTTTCTTTATAAGGGGAGTAATAATCTAAAGAAGAACATTCTGTACACCATCTTTAGACTAATACTCCACTCTATTTTCTTTATAAGGGGTGTATCAATCTAAAGAAGAACATTCTGTATACCTTCTTTAGATTGTTAATCCCCTTTAGTTTCTTTATAAGAAGAGTGATAATAAAAAAAAAAAATTCTCTACACCTTCTTTAGACTGGTACTCCCCTCAATTTTCTTTATAAGGGGTGTATCAATCTAAAGAAGAACATTCTGTACACCTTCTTTAGACTGGTACTCCCCTCTATTTTCTTTATAAGGGGTGTATCAATCTAAAGAAGAACATTCTGTACACCTTCTTTAGACTGTTACTCCCTTCTATTTTCTTTATAAGGGAAGTAACAATCTAAAGAAGAACATTCTGTACACCTTCTTTAGACTGGTACTCCCCTCTATTTTCTTTATAAGGGGTGTATCAATCTAAAGAAGAACATTCTGTACACCTTCTTTAGACTGGTACTCCCCTCTATTTTCTTTATAAGGGGTGTATCAATCTAAAGAAGAACATTCTGTACACCTTCTTTAGACTGGTACTCCCCTCTATTTTCTTTATAAGGGGAGTAATAATCTAAAGAAGAACATTCTGTACACCATCTTTAGACTAATACTCCACTCTATTTTCTTTATAAGGGGTGTATCAATCTAAAGAAGAACATTCTGTATACCTTCTTTAGATTGTTAATCCCCTTTAGTTTCTTTATAAGAAGAGTGATAATAAAAAAAAAAAATTCTCTACACCTTCTTTAGACTGGTACTCCCCTCAATTTTCTTTATAAGGGGTGTATCAATCTAAAGAAGAACATTCTGTACACCTTCTTTAGACTGGTACTCCCCTCTATTTTCTTTATAAGGGGTGTATCAATCTAAAGAAGAACATTCTGTACACCTTCTTTAGACTGTTACTCCCTTCTATTTTCTTTATAAGGGAAGTAACAATCTAAAGAAGAACATTCTGTACACCTTCTTTAGACTGGTACTCCCCTTTATTTTCTTTATAAGGGGTGTATCAATCTAAAGAAGAACATTCTGTACACCTTCTTTAGACTGGTACTCCCCTCTACTTTCTTTATAAGGGAAGTAACAATCTAAAGAAGAACATTCTGTACACCTTCTTTAGACTGGTACTCCCCTCTATTTTCTTTATAAGGGGTGTATCAATCTAAAGAAGAACATTCTGTACACCTTTTTTAGACTGGTACTCCCCTCTATTTTCTTTATAAGGGGTGTATCAATCTAAAGAAGAACATTCTGTACACCTTCTTTAGACTGTTACTCCCTTCTATTTTCTTTATAAGGGAAGTATCAATCTAAAGAAGAACATTCTGTACACCTTCTTTAGACTGTTACTCCCCTCTATTTTCTTTATAGGGGGAGTATCAATCTAAAAAAGAACATTCTATACACATTCTTTAGACTGTTACTCCCCTCTATTTTCTTTATAAGGTGAGTAACAATCTAAAGAATCAATCTATTTATTTCCACCATCAAAAATTAATTACAAATCATACATTATTTACTTTAGAGTATCACATAATTTGCAGACATAAATTAATGTTGAGGGCTCTCAATATGTGTCAAATCACCTAGAGCGAGAGACCCGTCTCTAAATAAGTTTCTAATTAAAAAATCTTACTTACATAATTGTTATTTTAATTAATTATCAGAAATTGTTACAACTATCTTGTTTTTAAACAATTTATATAATATTTAAATGATATATATATATATATATATATATATATATATATATATATATATATATATATATATATATATATATATATATATATATATATATATATATATATATATATATATATTAAGTTTTCTTTTTTAATAGTTTTATAGTGTCGTGGTGGATCCTTTTAGGGTAATAAAATAAACTAACGTTTACATGGCGACGTTTCGGCTTAACCAGCCATTATTAAAGCTAAAAAATATATATTTTTAAAAAAATTAAGATGGACGACGTAACATATTAACTATAACAGTGACTAAACTCATCTTGACAACAATACCTGTAATGTGATTTATGTGAGGATCGTTACAAAAAAGTGATGAATATATTTGGAACGATATCGTTCATCACTTATATATATAATATAATATACATTTATAATATATTCATCACTTTTTCCCCTTTCTTGTAACGATCCTCACATAAATCACATTACAGGTATTGTTGTCAAGATGAGTTTAATCACTGTTATAGTTAATATTTTATGTCGTCCATCTATTTTTTTAAAAAAATATATATTTTTTAGGCTTGATAATGGCTGATTAAGCCGAAACGTCGCCATGTAAACGTTAGTTTATTTTATTACCCTAAAAGGATCCACCACGACACTATAAAAGTATTACAAAGGGTACCATTTTGGATTGGATTATATATTCATTTTTAATGTTTTATCAGTTTTGCAAATTCTTATTTTTATTCTTTACACATACTATACCTTTTTTGGGAAAGTAATAAGAGTATTTTTAGGTTATGTAATTTAAACGTGGGTTTAGAGGTCATTGAAAGGTTATTCTGAGAGTCAAAAGATCTAAAGACGCAAGGTAAAGACATGTCCAGGCACAGGATGTTTGAACTTCAGCTTGCTGTAATGAGTCTCGGCTTCATTAGTCAAAAAGTTCAAAGCTATTCACGTACTTTACCTTCTTGTGTTTGAAACAAAGAGATCTTGTTGGTTTTGAGGTTAAGACGTGTTTAAACCGGATACCTACTCTCAAATTACCATTATTTCACTGTTTATCATGTAATATTCCTCTCTTATGTTTTAATTATAGCATCCTACAAAAGCTATTAAATATGTTTACCTCAAGTCATTAAGTTATCAACACTTGTGAAATTTCCTCTCATTTTAACCATTTATGTAATTTAAAAGAAACATTTTTAAGTGTTACAAAAGTAACAAAGATATAAATAACACATTTTAGAAAATTTAAATGTATTCTCATCGCCTACGGACTCGCTGTGGGCTGACTAGCACATACTTGACCTGTTCATTTTTATATATTCAAATCATAAAACCAATAGAAAATGCAATAATAAAAATATATATACATATATTTGTTAACTCTTACTCAGTAGCTTTTATATGATATCTCTTAGAAATATAAAATAATACTATATTTTGAATTTATCACTTTAAAATAAAGTTCTCTATATAATATTGCTTCCGAGCTTACCGAAGGTAACGGAAGCATTGTGTTCACTTTTGAGAACGAAAAACTTTTATGTCTCCTATTTTAAAATTTCCAGGACAGAAATCCGTTTCAGACATCAAGGAACATTTTTAGTCTCGTGTCTGTCTGTCGGTCTTTGTGTCCACGAATTATGAAACGTGTGACGATTAAACTTGAGTAAACGTCGACCGATATTGATGAAATTAGGTAGACATGTTCATTTTACCAATGCCCAGGACGAGTTTGTTTGACAACGTTATCCGTCCAAGCGTTCACGGGCAACGCTCGCGTAAACGTTAACGTAAAATTTTAAATTGGAATTTTAGATCGGGAAAAAATCTAACTTCATCTATTCAATAAGACAAACATTTTTTTTTTCAAATACAATTTTTTTAATAAAACCAACAGCGACTCCACTAGGAAGTGTTAAAGATCGCTAAAACTATTAATAGTTTTTATACAATATACAATATAACAATAAAGTAATATAACAGTAATTTTAATGGTAATATAACAATAAAGTACACGATAGAATGCGAGGAAGCTATGTGCCACACTAATTGGCAGTCTATTTTTCCTTTGTTTGGGGCAAAAAGTTGCGTCAGATTTTATAATTTCAACTCACTTGCTTGAACGGTTCAGGAGATATGAACTAAAATGCGACGTACAGGTGATGTCATGTCTGACATCATTCTTGGCTTAAGAAGTTTCGAAATCTATAAAATACTCTTCAAATTTTAGGGCACTTTTTAGGGTAGCTTCCTCTCGTCCAATAATTAACAAATGATTGAATTTTTCCATTTCAATTCTTCATTTTAATAAAATATGTAATATTAAAGTTTGCAAAACAGGATTTTCTGAAATTTGATTTCAAGAAAATATCTGCTATTCCGTGAAGGTTAACTTAAAAATTTCCCAGTTTTCGGAGTTAATCATTAATTAGGGATTTTAGAAAATTATTTTATTTTAGAGGAGGGGTATAGAAGTTAGGGGGAAGGGATTTCAAAAACTTTGTGATATCTAGATATTCTCACTAGTATAAAATAACTTTAATGCTTCTTAAAAGAAATATTACATTAAAAATAACTCACTCCCTAGCGAAGGGCGTCTATCCTCAGGTATTCAGCTAGAAGTAAAAATAACACACTCCTTAGCGAAGGGCGTCTTTCCTCAGGTGTCAAGCTAGAAGTAAAAATAACACACTCCTTAGCGAAGGGCGTCTTTCCTCAGGTATCCAGCTAGAAGTAAAAATAACACACTCCTTAGCGAAAGGCGTCTTTCCTCAGGTATTCAGCTAGAAGTAAAAATAACACACTCCTTAGCTAAGGGCGTATTTCCTCAGGTATCCAGCTAGAAGTAAAAATAACACACTCCTTAGCGAAGGGCGTCTTTCCTCAGGTATTCAGCTAGAAGTAAAAATAAATATGTTTCTAAAGCAATGTTTAACAACACAACAATCAAGTCAATTTAATAAAAACTTAGTAAAGAAGAAGTAAATTTAGTTAAAGTTTGAAATCTAGAGAAGGAATTTGGAATTTGGTTGGATTCAGCAGCACATGGTTCTTTGTTTATTGCACTATTTCTCTGGCTATTTGGAATTATTTGGTTTAAGGGAGTTTCTTACAATGAAACAACAAGGGAATTATAAGGAAAACCTCAACCCTGCATTGTTCTGTTGCCAGGACATTATATTGTCAAATTATCTTTAGCTTCTTTTTGTTATAAACAAAATAATGCACTTATGTGTCCTCTTTTATCTTATTGTTAAACTATATCCTTAAGAATGTAACATTGTATCTGCATTGTAATCTTGTTTGGTTTTTATTTTAATTAAGAAGGAACTATTCCTGAATCTGCAATGCTTAAATTTCTTTTGCGTCTTTTTCAGAGAATTATATTAAGTATTATTACTACACTCATTCTTGGCTAGGTTCCTGAACATGTGCTATTAACTTTAATGTTTAAAATTGACTTAAAAATAAACATTTATATTTATTTTTATTAGCAGTACAATTTGTATTCAAATCCACATAATTACCTTGGTAAATTTCATCTAGTATAATTAGGATAAATGTAGTCTGTACCATATTATATAAAAACATGTCACTGTCAGTCAATAATTGACAGTGTAGATTTTATTTTATTTTTTTGTTTAGTTTAGTTTTTCTTTTCAAAGTTAATCAAACTATATTTAAATTTTTACGGACAATTATTTAGAAAGAAGGGAAAAGGATAGAAGGAAAAATTGCAGAAAGAAACATTATTAGAAAGAAAGAAACAGATAAAGAAAAAACACCTTTGATACTATTTTTGACTTGTGACAATTCCAAATTCCAAATTAACTGTATTATACTATTTTCCCTACTAAATATATTTCCTGTAAAAAAAATATAACGTTCTTGCCGTTACAGTAAAAATTTAAATTAATTTGGTAAAGTAAAAATTTAAATTAAATTTTGGACTTTACCTTTGGAACACTTGATTAAAAAATTGAAACTAAGAAACCAGAAATGCCGCGGGGAAAGAAAGTGTGTAAGGAGCAGGACGAAGAAGACTTGGACAAACTTACAGTCGTTACAAAATCAATCAAGTCGGTGTCCGCTACTATACGGCGTAAGCAAAAGGAAGTGTCACGCTTAGTTAAAGATTTCGAATGCAATCCAGAGCACATGAGTATTCTATCAGCAGCACTCAGCGGTCTTGTACGACTAAAGAGAGACCTGCAAGTGCTGGTTGATAGACTTCCAGAACTCGTGGCTCCTGATGCACCATATCTGGCTAAGTGTGATCAAGACTTACTAGACCTTGAAGTGTTTATCAGCCATGTAGAAGAGGTCTTGAACACGGCACAACCGATGTCCAGGCCAGGATCAGTCGCTTCAACATCTGCATCTAGAAAATCCGCGGCATCGATGCGTCTTGCGGCCAAATTAGCTCTCGCATCAGAAAAGAGAAGGTTGGAGAGTGAAAAGGAGGAGTGTGGGACCAGGATTAACCAGCTTCAACAGGAGCTTGAAGCAGCCAAATGTAAGATGTCATCGATCGGAGAAAGAGCGAATAGAAATTCAGATCTTCAAGACAGCTTACATGAGGCTACGCAAGCAGAGGAGGTTGAGGCGGTTTACGAAGCTCTGGAGGTAGGAGACAAGGCTTCACTTCTCCCTGAAATAAGTTATAAAGTAGAATCTAAATTTGCACCTAATACCTCTTTTATTTCGGCTAATATTCCATCCTTAGAAAAAAATATACCACCCACCCAAAATGCACCTTTAAATCCTATATTAATGATGACCAAGGTTCAAGTGTTGAACTCCTTGGTACCTCTCCAATATGATGGTGATAGCTTAAATTATCCTATCTTTCGGGATCAAGTTAGAATGCATCTAGAGGATAATATCCTCCCAGACAATGAAAAGAAGATCTTCTTGACTAGATTCCTGAAGGGAGAGGCACTAGAAGTCATTCAGTCAAATCTTTCCCTGTCCTATTTAGACTCTATTTCTCTTCTCGAACGAAGGTTTGGAAATCCTCTCAAAATAACAGAAGCCTGGGTGGAAAAGTTGACAGAAGGGCCGACTATTAAAATTACCGATTCAAAAGGCTTACAGAAGTTTTCTGAGAGTATTTCCACAGCATGTAGAGTTCTGCCGGAAGATGCTATCAGGGAGGTAAGCTCAAAAATGTGTCTTAAGAAAATAGCTTCTCGTCTTCCTATCCAGTTTCTTCATGGCTGGATATCAGAAGTGTTACCCTTGAAAGGAAAAGAGACCATTCTGGAACTTGCAGCGTATGTAGAAAGGAAAGTAGGACTACTAACTCACCCAGTTTATTCTATAAATTCCGAAAAAATGAACGTTGTTCAAAATTCAAAAGGAAAACCAACTGTTGCTAAAGGACTAAGAAATAAATCAAAACCCGAAAAGTTTTCTGGAAAATCAATAACAAATTTACCGGCCTTTAAAACCCAGGACCAATTTCCTTTAAAATTTAAAAAACCTGAAGTGGTGCAGCCTAACCCTTTACTCAATTTTTGTTATTTTTGTCAAGACGGCACGCACATTACTGAGTTCTGCTCCAAGCTTCCAAATACTTCAGAAGACATAAGAAGGGAATTCATTAAAAGAAGCGGTCTTTGCTGGTCTTGTTTAGAACAAGGCCACCTGTCAAAATACTGCAAGAAGAGACTGAAATGTCAAGTTAAAGGGTGTGAAAAGCTTCATCCAACAAGCCTTCATCAAGAAACAAAGAACCAGTCTTCAGCGAAAATGCGCTCGGCGACTATAGAGAACTTTGTAGGCACGACATCCTTCATAATACCTGTCTACCTTCATCAGAAAGACAAGCCAGAAGACCAACACCTGGTTTATGCCCTACTAGATGATGGCAGTGACGCTTGTTTCATTTCAGAAAATCTGAGAGTAAACATGGGATTAGAAGGTATTCCAACCAGACTTGAGCTTTCCACCCTCCTTAAAAGGTCTTCGGTCTCCAGCTTAAGAATTCCAGACCTGGTAGTGTCCAGTTTTGATAGAAAAACAGTTGTCAACCTTCCGAATAACACATATA
This sequence comes from Gerris lacustris, assembly GCA_951217055.1. Lineage (NCBI taxonomy): Eukaryota > Metazoa > Arthropoda > Insecta > Hemiptera > Gerridae > Gerris > Gerris lacustris. Next base: position 65,040,581 of record OX578280.1, on the reverse strand, counting down.
CTCGAGAACACATTCCTGGCTCTCCGGACGAAATTCCTACACCGAAATCAGCAAATCACTTTCCCCATTTGAAAGAGCTAGTACACCTTCTACATCCATTACAAGAAAATACGGAAATTGGAATTCTTATCGGAAGCAATTGCCCAAGAGCATTATGCCCGCTGGAGGTGATCCGTGGAAAAGATAACGATCCTTATGGAATTAGGACAGAATTAGGTTGGGGGATAATAGGACCCAGACCAAATGCAAGTACATCATATTGCTCCCGAAGAGTCTCATTTAGAGAGATCATAAATATTTTTAACCTTGACTCAACACACGAAGAAAAGAATTTTGGCCTAGGTCAATCAGTAAATGACAAGAGGTTTATAGAAAAAATCTCATCAGGTCTTGTCCACCGAGCAGACAAACATTATGAGATGCCTCTCCCACTCAAAAACGATAATTTGGAGATGCCTTCTAATCGTATTCTAGCTTTTAAACGTCTAAATTCAATCAAGAAAAAATTTCAAAATTTGACCTTCAAAGAGGATTACATTCAGTTCATGAAGGACCAAATTGATAAAGGATATGCCGAACCAGCAGACAAAACTCAAATAGAACCAGGTAGATTATGGTATTTACCACACCATGGAGTGTACCATCCAAGAAAACCTGGCAAGATACGAGTGGTTTTTGACTGTTCTGCGGTTTATCAAGGTGTTTCACTAAACAGTATGCTTCTATCTAGTCCAGATTTAACAAATTCAGTGGTGGGCGTGCTTTTAAGATTCCGCCAGGGAAAAATAGCATTTGTTGGCGATTTAGAAGGAATGTTCTTACAAGTAATCGTTCCAGAGAGGGACAGAAACCTTCGGAGATTTTTGTGGTGGGAGGATGGTGATGTCCTAAAAGAACCAAAAGAGTATCGAATGACAGTGCACCTATTTGGAGCTTCGTCGTCACCAGGTTGTGCTAATTTCGCATTAAGAAAAACGGCCGAAGAACATAGAGACAATGTATCAAGGAGAGCCTCTAACTTCGTGTTAAGAAATTTCTACATGGACGACGGCTGTGGGTCAGTCGACAGTGTAGAAGAAGCAGTAGAAATTATTAGAGAGCTCCAAACCCTTTGTTCTCAAGGAGGATTCAGGTTTCATAAACTGCTTTCATCTAGCCCAGAGGTTATCAAAACCATAGACATAGAAGAGAGAGCCTCTCGGTTAAAAGAATTTGAGGTGTCAGGAATCCTTCCTTTAGAGCGAGCACTCGGCGTAGCATGGTCAGTAGAATCAGATACATTTCAATTCCGAATAACAGTTGCCCCTAAAGCCTACACCAGACGAGGGATCCTGTCCACGGTGTGCAGCGCATATGACCCGTTAGGTTTTTTAGCCCCTTTCATCGTCATCGGGAAAATTATTCTGCAGGATATATGTCGTGAATATCAAGACTCAAAGGACTGTTGGGATAAAGAAGTTTCGCCAGATGTACATTGTAGGTGGGATAAATGGCTTCATGGGTTAATGGACTTATCAGATGGAACCATCAATATACCTAGATGCTACAAACCTCAAAATTCCGAGAACATCGAAAAGATAGAATTGCACCATTTTTGCGATGCATCCACTGCAGCGTATGGCCACGTTTCATACTTGCGGTTTATCTATGATGGAGGCAAAATTCATTGCAGCTTCGTGTTTGGTAAGGCGAGGGTAAAACCCTTAAAAGAACTAACAGTGCCTAGATTAGAACTAACAGCAGCTGTTTCAGTAGCAAGAGCCAGTGAAACGCTGACTCGAGAGTTAGATTATGAAGTAACACGCTACTTCTGGACTGATAGTAAAGTAGTCCTTGGTTACATTAAAAATGAAACCAAACGATTTCACATATTTGTAGCAAATAGGATCCAGACTATAAGGGACTGCTCGGATCCAAAGACGTGGTTTTATGTGCCTTCAAAACAAAACCCTGCAGACTTAGCTTCCCGGGGCTGTTCCGCATCCGAGCTCCCAGGATCAACTTGGTTTACAGGTCCAACATTTTTATTGGAAAATCCCATCCCTCCCTGCGATTCAGCCTCCATTGAAGTCAAGGGAGACGATCCAGAAATTAGGAAAGTAACAATTCGGAAGGTCCGAACGGAAAAGACTCCCAAGTTCACCGACAGATTTAGGTACTGGTCAAGTTGGTACCGGCTATGTAAGGCAGTTGCACTAGCTCGGAAATACTTAAAAAAACTTAAAAACAAAACCTTAAACAAGATTTCGGAAGTGCAACCTTTAAAGGCTGAAGAACTAAGAGAAGCAGCAAGAATTATCTTGAAGATAGTTCAAGATGAGGAATTAGAAGGAAGTTCAATAAATCAACTGAGATCACTGCACCCAGTCAAGGACAGTTATGGACTAATCGTAGTAGGAGGGCGTATTAAGCACTCTCTGCTCTCAGCCCAAGAAAAACACCCTGTTATTCTGCCACGAAAATGTCATGTGACGACCCTTTTAATTCGTGACGCCCATGAAAAGGTACATCATCAAGGTAGAGGTCTTACAATGAATAGACTGCGAGCTCAAGGTTATTGGATTGTAAGAGCCTCTACTGAAGTCTCCAGATATTTACACAACTGTATTAGGTGTCATCGACTAAGAGGGACTTTTCAAAGACCTATTATGGCAGATTTGCCCAAGGAACGGGTAACCCCTACCCCACCATTCACCTATAGTGCAGCGGATGTTTTTGGCCCCTTCTACGTTAAGCAGGGCAGAAGTCAAGTTAAACGATGGGGTATAATTTTTACGTGCTTATCTTGTCGAGCAGTTGACATCGACATATTAGACCATTTAGACACCAACTCTTTTATAAACGCCTTGCGAAGATTTCTCTGCAATAGAGGATCTATTCATTCACTTAGGACGGACATGGGCACTAATTTTGTAGGAGCCAAAGAGGAACTCAGAAAGGCTCTTGAAGAAATAGACATCAACGCTATAGGTACATTTTTAAGCCAACAATGCAATGCAGTGGACTTTCAGTTTTCTCCTCCATACGCCAGTCATATGAATGGTGCGGTTGAGAGACAAATAGGTAGTGTTCGTAGAATCCTAGATTACTTGTTTCAAACGCACAAAGGGCTATTGAATGAAGATTGCTTCAGGACACTGCTGAAAGAATGCGAAGCCACTATTAACAGTCGCCCTCTAACAGTAGAAAATCTAACAGATCCCGATATTTCCCCTCTGACACCGAACCACTTACTCACAATGAAACCACCTTTACTACCCCCTCCAGGAAAATTTGAAGGTGATCTCAATTATCCTCGAAGAAGGTGGCGTCAGGTGCAACATCTAGCAGAAGAGTTCTGGACCAGGTGGCACAAGGAGTACCTTCAGTCCTTACATCACAGAACCAAGTGGACTTCTGAAAAAAGAAATCTCCAAGAAGGTGACATAGTGATGATCCGAGACCCAGCGACTCCTCGTAACACCTGGCCCCTCGCCCGCATAACAGCTACCCATCCATCTAAAGATGGAGTAGTGCGGACTGTTACAATTCGGAGGAACCAAGCATCACTGAAAAGAGCGGCGCAAAGCATCGTGCTTCTTCTAGAAGTCGAGAATCAGGACCAGCCTGTACCGCCGGGGAGTGTCACTGTCAGTCAATAATTGACAGTGTAGATTTTATTTTATTTTTTTGTTTAGTTTAGTTTTTCTTTTCAAAGTTAATCAAACTATATTTAAATTTTTACGGACAATTATTTAGAAAGAAGGGAAAAGGATAGAAGGAAAAATTGCAGAAAGAAACATTATTAGAAAGAAAGAAACAGATAAAGAAAAAACACCTTTGATACTATTTTTGACTTGTGACAATTCCAAATTCCAAATTAACTGTATTATACTATTTTCCCTACTAAATATATTTCCTGTAAAAAAAATATAACGTTCTTGCCGTTACAAAACATATTATTGCTTTTTAGCTTGCCAAAGGTAAATTAAGCATTGTGATCGTTTTATGAATCCGTATTTAAAAATATCTGAGAAGAAATCCAATTGAGGATCTCGTGTCTGTAGGTCAGTCTGTCGTTCAACATTTCTGTGAACTACCGTTTCTTTAAAACTACTCATCCAATTTTAATCAAATTTAGATGGTAGCTCACAATTAAACTATTGTTGGTACTATTATTTTGAAGTTCAGGTCAAAAGCAAAATTCAATTTTATTACAGATTTAATAAAATTGGACGTTAAATCGAACATAGCTTTCTCGTATTAATATTAATACTGTATTTAAATGTGTAATATCTTACTTAATGTTTTTTATATAATTTACGTTTATATATATATATATATATATATATATATATATATATATATATATATATATATATATATATAGTTCGAACCTAGCAAGTAGGCCATTTTTTATGCCAATTTTACTAGCCTAGTGGTAGAGATTTCCAGCCAATTCACACATCACCCTATTGTACCTCTGAACAGTACAATGTACCACCGAAGCGAGTATGACGTGATCATTAGTGAGCCATATAAATCAGGGCATCATGGCGAGGGTTCGAACCCACGACCTCTTACCACCCTTGATTTAGTGATGGCAGAGCAGACTTGGTGAGTAATTTAATCCACACCGGCTCTCACCACGCCAAGTTCTTATAATTCTCCACACACTCGAGATTCTCAAGAACAACAAACTAATATCAACATAGCCCTAGCCCTTACAACTAGTATGAAAACAAAAATTGATAATGAGTAGACTCATGACTTGGAACTTTTATTCTAGTGAACGACGATTCTTTTTTCATAGAAGATAATCTAGAGATTCTTTCTTTAATAAAAATGAAGAAAACTTCTATCGATTTCTTAGCATAATATCTCTAGCATATTATCTAAGCATTAAACACTTTTGAAAGTTGATAACCGTCTCAAAAAAGAAAATATTAAATTTTATGCTTTAACCATGAGGACGTAAAATATATTAGACACTCACTAAATCATATCAACAACAAATTAAATAAATTAGTATTCAAACGTTAAAATCATCATTAAAAAAATACAAAAAATCGGGTACGGGGTACCTCGGAACTTTTCCTCACTTCAGACGCCACTAAAGTGGCCTTTCGGAAGCAGCATTGGACGTGGTCAGTACTTGGATGGGTGACGGTTCTGAACTAACTGATTTATTAGCATTCTTAAAAAAAAGAACCTTATTTTTAATACATATATTTTATTTAATTATTTGAAGTTTGGCGGTATTTTGACAGATGTAAACAAACTTTGACGTCATCAAAATTATCGCACAAATAAATACTTATATTCGCTTATAACTTTTAAACTAATTAATGGAATTTCATCGGGTTTTTTTATATGTGTTCCTTAATTTTTTCCGGTTCCAACGATATGCTATATGTCAAAAACCTATTTATACTTTCAGTATTATTAACCGTCAAAGTTTAAAAAGTCAAAAATTTATAACTTAAAAATGGCGGCCAAAATCAAAATGAAATTTAGTGGGCTTGTTGATCAGGACCATTTTCGATTTATTAAGATTTTTTAAATTTTTGCTGACTCAGCAAACTGGGTTCAAGATGGCGGAACAAGTGATTTTCCGGGCGACACAACTACAGGTTAGGATTGATTTTTCTGCCAAGTTTTAACTCTCTAGGTTAAATACCTTGGGCGAATGACACACATACACACACACACATACATACGTCATGCTGAAAACCACTCAGGAGAATAAAAACACCTAAAACGGATAATTCCGTTGAAATCTCGAAAAAAAAAATTTTTGGTGAAAACAATACTTTTCCTACTATTAATTGTGAGGAAAAGTAAAAATATTAAAACATATTTATTTTAAAATACTAGGGTAAACATTCTTTGCATAATCTATTAGTTAAACGTAACATCGAGAATTTGTATTCATGAAAAATTATAAAATAAATGGGACAGACGACAGATTTTACGAACTTATTCCGTGTAGCGAAGTGAAACGCCACGGACATATTCTGCATAATTTATTTTAGCAAGCGAGCCCGGATACAATTAAGTTAATTTGGTACGCGCAACAGCTGTTACTACCTTACCCCCCTCCTATATTCGCAGTAAAAGCGACATTTATTCAGTTAATTTATGACTGCGCTTTGCTTTCAAGTACATATTTGCAGCGGTGTCTAACGCTAAAGGGAAGGTATGTGGAATAAGTGGAGAGATATTCTAAGTCAAATGCGGTTAATTCGGATAATTGCAAGGCCTTTAATATTTCAACGAGTTAATTAATAGAGTGCTCTAAATGGAAATTGAAATTTGATTATGCTTGTCTTAATTTTATTTATGCTCTTAGAGTTCTAGCGAACACAAGTTTACAAAGGAACCAAATGGTTTCCCTTTGATACATTCTTAATCAAGATAATATGTCGTTATTGAAAATTATACTGCTTCTGATAAATTATTCTTTAAAATAATCATTATTAAATAAATGATTACTATGAAAATAAAGATAGGTTTCTCCAAACTAATTGTATGTTCAAAGTAAGCTTTCAACCACTATTCGACATATTTTAAGGCGACTAGTGAAAATGCCTTTTTACCTCCATACCTTTACGACGACTAATATAAATAAATTTTTCAATTAGAGAAAGTTAAAATAGAGACGTCTTCCCTAATCCAAATGATGTCATTAGTTTATGGTCAAGCTAAAATAACTATAATTTAAAACAAACCGATTTCCATCCATTTTATTTGGTCATTATCAGTGATCTGATAATATAATCGAGTAGTGTCCCGATGACTCACCTTGAAATGATTTGCTATTGCCAAGCTAAGGCAGTCATATTTATTCCAATAAAAATAAATGTTGGTTTTATTTGTTGGTCTTTAAATAGATATGATACCAACTAAATTCAATTACTTTAGTTTTAATGGTTTTTATAAATGTATAAAAGTAAGCCTTATACAATCGAGTAGTGTACCGACGACTCATCTTGAAATGATTTGTTATTGCAAAGTTAAGGCAACCACATTTATTCCAATAAAAATAAATGTTTGTTTTGATTTGTTGGTCTTTAAATAGATTTAATTACTTATCTATAATAACAACTAAATTAATTTACTTTAGTTTTACTGTTTTTTTCTAAATATAAAATTACCCCGTTGCCATAGGCCTAAAGCTGGATTTTTCAAGATCCAAGTACACTTGACTCAAAGTAACGTTGATCAAATCCACTTGGACCAAGTGTCTGATGAACTTTGAAGTAAGGTTTACACGGTCAAAGTTCACTTGGTCTAAGTGGTGGAACTTTTATCCACTATATAGTAGAGGTTAAGATATATTGTGTGAAATGTTTTCCCCTCTAGAACTTTCCAGTTAAATTGTACTTCTTAAGTTGTAAAACAGTGGTGATATTATAACCTTCTTCTAAACAAAATCCGTCACAACCTCACATATTTGTAACATTGTCACGCATTTGTTGTATAATTTGTCAGGTGGGCGCAATTTTAGTTGTCATCAAAATTTACTATGCTCAAAAAAAGTTGGGGTCTGTCCAACTCAGCTTGGATGTCCAAGTTGATACCCTGTTTACACGATCGAAGTCAAAGCTGACTTAGTCCAAGTATACATTGACCGTGTATACCCGACTTAAGAGCCGGGTTTACACACAAACTTGTTTATTAGTTATTTTAAACAAACTTTTTTTATTCGTCGTCTTTAGTCTTTACCCTTTTCATTTGGAAAGCCAGCCCATACTCCGACATTCAAAGTCACAAGGTTGATTTCCTACTATTATTCATTATTCTTTAATTAACTAAAACACAGTTCACTTAAAAGATTCATTCGTTTCTTTTATTACTTATGTTGCCACAAAAGGTTACACAGGTTTGCAGGTTAGGTTAGGTTGTATAATAAGGATAATAAATGGAGAAGGGTCTTGAGAATTTTTCGTTGAGTGATTTTCAACGGTGAAGGGTTTTCAAAAGGAATTTCAGGATAGAAGTGGTTCTTCAAATATTCAGGAAAAATGACTTCAAGTAAGCGTAAGGTTTTTCATTCAAAGGATAAAACCCTAATATTCATCGAAACATCAACATCGAATTTTTACACTATCAATTTTCTCTCATATTTATATTGCACTTAAGTGAAGTGGCGTCTACCCAGTTGCGAATGCCAATTATTACAAGGTGTATACAGCTTATAACCACACACTTAAGTGTTGTTCACCAATATACAGTTGTTTAATCCTGTTGGAAGCCACATTAAGATGTGTAAGATGTGTAGGATGTGCTTAACCCGCAAAACACTTATACATTGAGAGCTAAGCAGACCGTGCTAAATGAAGTGTCTTACAAGTGTAACAAAGCCGGAAACCAATGTTTATTGAGGATGTACCTGGATGAATAAAGGATGTGTAAAGAATTTATCTGTATTTATAGAAGATGCACTTGGATGTATAGAGCATGTACCTGTACCTGGATGTGTAAAGAATTATCCTGGATATATAGAAAATGCACTTTAATGTACAGAGGATGTGCCTGGATGTATACAAGATGCATCTGGATGTATAGAGGATGTACCTGGATCCTGGATGTGTAAAGAATTTACCAGGATGTATACAAGATGCTCTTGGATGTATTGAAGATGTACATGGATGAAGAATTTACCTGGATGTATAAAAGATGCGCCTGGATGTGTAAAAAATTTACCTGGATGTATAGAGGTTTTACCTGGATGTGTAAAGAATTTACCTGGATGTATAGAAGATCCACCTGGATGTATAGAAGGTGTACCTCCTCATTTTGTACTGTTTACTTAGCTCGTAAACGAGTGTTGTTGTGCTTAAGTGTATTGCGGGTTAGCCAGATCCTCACTCTCTTACTGCGGGCCCCAAGTACTGTGGCCCAAAACTATTTTAAATATAATATAAAAGAAAGTAATGAAAATTACATCATCTCTGTTCTAAAAACTTATATCATTTTAACTAAAAGAACTATTTATTTTAAAATATAATGTATTTCATCTTAAAAGATTAGAATAAAGTATAAAACTTTATTTCCCGTTGATATGCAGAAAGTTACAAGTGTTTAACTGTTCCATTTTGAAAGTTTTTTTAAGTTTTAATTTACCATGAAGTTGTTGAAAGTTAGAAAGTTTTTCCTCCTGAATATTTAAAATAGAAAAACTCTTTTAGCTATTACACTTCTCATTTAGTTTCCTTTGTGGTATATTTTCATAATTTCCTTTGAACGTGCCTTTTTTAGTTTTAATCCAAATTTGAGGGACTTTAATAAAACTAATGTCTAAACTTCTAGTGGCCTTTGATGCTTAAAAGACAGAAAATATAGATTTTTTTGTTATTACTTAAATAAAAATTAACATAAAATATAAATAAATTCTCTAGTAAATTTTAAAGACTTACAAAAACATCCCATTGTGTACTAGGAATAATTAGTGTTGGATTATATTTTAGATTTTAAAAATGTGTTACAATATTCACAACTACTGCCAATTTATTTGTTCTTTTTTTCTTTTTTTGCAACTTTTAATTTCTTTTTTTACCGCAAATAATGCCAACTTTCAGTTAATTCCCCCCCCCCCCCCTTCTCTTTCGGGAAATTACAATTCTTTATCATATTCTTCTTTTGAACAAAAGAGAATGATTTTACTATAATTTTTTATTTATTTATTTTTTTTTTAATAAATTGTAACAATTTTAATTTAAATAGTCCATGCACAGCATAATAACAATGACCTGACAGTCGTCTGCTTTGAATAGTGGCTATATATGAAATAACAATTGGTTAATTTTCAAATAATTAACCTGTCGCACGCGCTCGCGTCTGTATATATATATATATATATATATATATATATATATATATATATATATATATATATATATATATATATATATATATATATATATATATATATATATATGCCGTGGTACCCACTTTAGATGATCTAATAATAATCTAATCGAAATATCGACCTCGCATTCTATTCACATATCATTTTGATAATGGTAATTGTACGCGCCACTACAAATAAGGATTGTAAAACAAAGTAAAAGAATAAGACTAATAACGGCTTACGACGCGCCTGGAGAACGGCGGTACGCAGGTTGAGGTGGATGAAGGTGGGGGCCCCCGATGTCTTCTTCGCCTGCGTATCGCGGAATATTCACTTTCGATTTGAATAAAAGGAATAACTACTAAACTTCTGATTAACAGAAAACTACTTGACTGATAAAATAATAAAGAGAAAGGAAGGTTATAAACGACAGTCTGACCTCCAGAGACCAAGTCTAGAAGCCAACTAAAGAGAGATAGCCGATGAGACGTTACCTCAGTGCCCTATCGACCTTATCAAAATCAAAACAAAACCTTATAAACAATATTCCTTCTAGAAAGTTAAACTGGCGTAAACAGTAATAATAACATACAAGCCTCTAACCGGAAAATATAAATCTATGTATCATAAATAAGCAATGTAACCTATAACCATAATAACCTATATAATTAAATCTAAAACATAACAACAATACTAATCACTAATCACATTGGTACAAATAAAATAGGGTTAATTGTTATTGTTTAATAATATTTTATTTCTTCAATATCTTATTTTATTTAATTTGTTACAATTAATTTCCACTTAACACCAACACTAATCATTATCTACATAGTACATAGCTACGTATTATTGCTATTCTTATAATAATCGGACAGTAGTAATTAAGATGAGGTGGTTCTGAAAAATGTTGATCGACAGACTGAAACAATACGATAAATGTTGGTGGCAACACCGATATACTGACACGAGACGAAAAATGTTGGTGGCAATACCGACACACTGACACGAGACGAAAAATATTGGTGGCAATACTGATCTACTGACACGAGACGAAAAATGTTGGTGGCAATATCAACAGACTGACACGAGACGAAAAATGTTGGTCTCAATACCGACAGACTGACTCGAGACGAACAATGTAGGTGGTAATACCGATGTACTGACACGAGACGAACAATGTTGGTGGCAATACCGACAGACTCACTCGAGACGAAAAATGTTTCATGATACCTGAACGCATTTTTATCGAAGGAATTTTGAATTAGTAGATAAATTAATCACAAAATGCTCCTGTTATTTTCAATTAGCTCGAAAGTAAAAAAAATATAAATATGTATAAGTATATTTAAGTGTACATTACATTTAACACGTTCATATTAAATATACTTATCGTATATTATTGTTAAATAACATATTTTTTAAAATGAAAAAAAAAAAAAAAAATATATATATATATATATATATATATATATATATATATATATATATATATATATATATATATATATATATATATATATATATATATATATATATATATATATATATATATATATTATTAATTAAAACTTTAATCCATTGTTTATAGTTTTTAAAGGGGACAATAACAGACTTAAATTAGGTGAAGAAGGCTCGGGTTAAGTCGGAAATATTCGGTCGTGTTCGTGGTAAGGGCTATGAGGGGGAGTGGGAGGGGTGGTTGAAGGGACGAACTAGTGAAGTGGTACTAGCAGCGTCAGTAGTACGTGAGAGCTGGCCGGGCCCTAGCGCCCTATAGCACTACAAACACCTCGTTCTTAACACATCGTCATGCACTACAAAGGTTCGTCTACGAAATATAAACAAAATCAACAAGTACACCTTTTTTTAAATTCATGTTTTTACCTTATTTATATTACCCTAATATTAACTTTAGTTGCAAATAGATCAAGGTCTGTTTATAATATTTAAATACTCACTATATATTTATGTACTACTAAATTAATATTATTAATAAAAATATAAAATATAAATATATATATAATATATACACATTTTTAAACTCATATTATTCAATATTTATCATCTATCCAAATACATTATTTTAATACTTATAATGTGTAATAATACATTAAATATATTAAACTATTTTTTTTTTATATACATATATATATTTTAAAACTATAGGACTTATAATATAGAAAATGTTTTCGTACTGATCAACTTTACTTTACTATTTTTTAATAAAAATTATTTACTTTTAAATTTATTCATGTCGTTAATAATAAATAAATAGAAGACATAAAACATTTTTAAAGTAAAAATAAAAAAAATAAATAAATAAATAATAAAATAAATAAATAAATAATAAAATAAACTAATAAATCGTAAAAACATTTTGTCTGTTTATAGAATATACATTTTTTTATTATTATACTCTAATTTATTAATATAATTTTATTTTGTTTAATAATTAATGTTTCTTATTTAAAAAATACTTTTGTCTTTTTCAATGAAAATAAAATTACGTTTAATTTTATATTAGTTATTTTTTAAATATTTGTATATTTTATAATAAAGTAGAGCATTGTTCTATTTTAATAAAAGTTTAATTTTTAATTTAACAATAATTTGGGTAAATAATATAAACAATTACAATAAAGACTACTTATATGAAGTGAATATGTAGCAACAAGCAAATTAAATCAATTATTTTATTTAAAATGAAATTTTCATTCGTATAAGTAGTCTGGAAGTACTATTTAACAAATAGTAAATTAAACGTTTCATTAATTGAAACATATCATTCGGGTAAATAGTTTTATAAGAGTACTAGTTGAAGATTAAATTAAATGCTTCATTAAATAAAACATGTTCGAGTAAATACATAGTTCTATAGGCGTACTAGTTAAATATTAAATCCAATGTTTTATTGAATGAAACATGTCGTTCAGGTAAATAGTTCTATAGGCTTACTAGTTTAATATTAAATCAAATGTTTCATTAAATGAAACATGTCGTTCAGATTAATAGTTCTATAGGCTTACTAGTTTAATATTAAATCAAATGTTTCATTAAATGAAACATGTCGTTCAGGTTAATAGTTCTATAGGCTTACTAGTTTAATATTAAATCAAATGTTTCATTAAATGAAACATGTCGTTCAGGTTAATAGTTCTATAGGCTTACTAGTTTAATATTAAATCAAATGTTTCATTAAATGAAACATGTCGTTCAGGTTAATAGTTCTATAGGCTTACTAGTTTAATATTAAATCAAATGTTTCATTAAATGAAACATGTCGTTCAGGTTAATAGTTCTATAGGCTTACTAGTTTAATATTAAATCAAATGTTCATTAAATGAATCATGTCGTTCGGGTAAATACATAGTTCTATAGGCGCACTAGTTAAATATTAATTCGAATGTTTCATTAAATGAAACATGTCGTTCAGGTAAATAGTTCTATAGGCTTACTAGTTTAATATTAAATCGAATGTTTCATTAAATGAAACATGTCATTTGGGTAAATAGTTCTATAGGAGTATTAGTTTTATATTAAATCTAATGTTTCATTAAATGAAACATGTCGTTCAAGAAAATAGTTCTAGGATTAAAAGTTCAATATTAAATTAAATGAATAATTTAAAAATGTTAGATTTGGGTAAGTAGTTTAGGAATATTAATTATTCATATTAGTTATGATTGACATAAATTAAAAAAATAATAATAATAAATAATATATGCATGGTACTAATAATTGGTATTTCTAGCGTACAATATATTTATATTAAAAATGAAATTATTAGAATCAAAAGGAAATTAATTCGATAATAATAATATATTCAATATACTCAATTACCTCATCGAGGAGATGAGAAAAGTGACCGGATAATAACCCCCGTCCTGTAATGTCCTAGGCTGTTAAACTGGACTAAAACCAAAAATAAATAAATAAAATTTTTAAATTTTGAACAAAATTCAGAGTGCAATGAAAAGAAGATAATTAATTTTTATACGGCCACACTACTATAATATATATGATCACAGTACATCCGTACGTCACTAAAAATAAAAGTTTAGGCGCTATTACCATTTTTACTTCCATGAAAATAGAAAATGGAAGGTGACACCCTCCAAAACGTGATTCCGAGATCTCTGCGAAGGAGGGGTCCTACGAACCCGGGGATATTATTAAAATCCGTTTCATTTACATATATGTCTGTGCGTACGTATGTATGTATGTACGTACGTTCGTTCGGAACTTTAAACCGTTATAACATTGCTTCAAGAACACGTATTGAGATGCGGTTTTTCGGCATTTTTTAGTACTTTTGTCTGAAAACCTGATTGCGCTAACCCGCACATCGTAGATCACGACGTTTCGGAGCTACAGTCACTTAAGCACGAAATCGGTCTGTCAACGATAACTTCAGTGGGCTTTATTTGATTTCAATTTTCTTTGGGGTATATATGTGTCCTACATGGTAGATTGTACATATAATTTCTGAGCACAATCGGACAAGCGGTTTGGGAGATATTGGCATTTTAGTGTTTTTAAAAAAAAAAAAACATTCTTTGGTCAATTGTGTCCGTCCAGTTGATCGTATCCAAACAATTCTTGCGTTAAAATACGCAGCTTGTAGACTACTTCTAAACGAATATTAGCATGATTACCAAATATACAGTATAAGCACTAAAACATGAAACATAAAAGCATCATATTGAAGTGTTGGCTATTTTTCGATTTGATTATTTAAGCTATTAAATTAATTTTGTGGACTTATGAATAAGCTGTTATTAAGTGGAAAATGAAGAAAAAGAAACTTTTAACATTTTCATGTTTAGGCTATGGGACATAAGTCGAACGTTACGTTACTTTTAGCTTAAAAACTAAGAAAAGTATAACAGGGAGTTAGAAATGTATAGGAGGTCTGTAATCCAGTCTCCAGCTGTAGTTCCTTCCCCTACCGCGCTTCGTAGGGCCGAATAAAGTCGAAAAGATTTATATTATGTGTGACAGGAAGTTAGGAAAGTACAGGAGGTTGCCTTTAACTCTCAGCCCTCTCGGCCTACCTAGTATGAAGGCATATTAACAATGCGTAGAAGGCGAGCCGGAGCCTTTGAATTCAGTCGTTTGTAATCAAGCCGCGGCAGTGCCGGTGTGGAGATAAGAATAAAAATTATCTTCCATCTACTTTTATCAATTACTTGAATAAATTACCGATTATATTTCATTTTATGTCAGTGGATTACGCAGAGCGAAAACATGAAAATGTCTCACTGTCTTGCGGACTCGTATGCAAGAAGTATTATTTTTATTTTTGTATAATTCTTACACATTTCATCCACAACATTTCATGGAAGTCTTGTGTGGGATTTCCACACCGGTACTTTGTCAATTGTTAGAATTCTGTATTCTAAGCATTAATATTTATCTCTTATGACTAGAGAAGTTGTAGAAAGTAGCTCAACAATATGGTCCGCAATTTTATACTTAAATTCACAAACGCGTTTCGATTTTTAATATCATCTTCAGTGTGCCTGTCAAATTTAGTAAGAGTGAACTCAGTATTTAGCTAAACTATTTTAAAAACTTTTATGATAAACTAACAGTACAGGCTGAGGGTAGACTAGGGCTGTGTGGGTAGAAGGATTACGGAAGGAACAAGGTAAGGGATATGGAGTTGAGATCTAAGATGAAACCCAGTAAAGGTGCATCTCTATGGGTCACGTATAACTTTTTTTTCTTTTTTTTTTTCAACTGCGTTTAGTTAAACAACCATTCCTTGTATTACTAAAACTAAAATATACCTTAAAACCACGAGATATTTTTAAAAAATATGTTTTTTATTGGTTTTACAAGGGCAGAGGTGTTATTGTTAGATCTTTCATTAAAACATGGTATATTTTTGTCTTGGATGGCTTTTTGAAAGTTTTTCCAATGACACTGGAAATTTAAAGAGCAAATATAGCATGTTTAAATGAAAAATTGAATCTTAACCACTCAGCCTTTGTAAAACCAAAAAGAAAATAAAGAAAATAAAGAAAAAAATGTCTGGTAGTTGTGAATTATATTTTAGTTATAGCAGTACAAGGAATTATTGTTTAGCTATAAGCAGTTGGAAAACAAAAATAGTACATTACGCTTCTAGTGCGGAAAGTAGCATTTTGCACGCGAGTGTGGCGTTTGCTCCCGCGAGCGACAGCGAGGGTAGTAAAACCACACGATCAAAGTTAAATGCAGTTTATGCACGTGTTGCGTGTACCGTACTTTATCTACGATTGTGGATTTTAATAATAAATACAGAAAACAAAATTTAATAAACTTCCTGTATGTAATTCGTATTTCCCTTTTGATAAAGATGACATTAATTCATTAGTTGTATTTTGTGCCGTATAAGGTTGCATTTAATTATTATTTAACATTTTAAAAAAAAATTCCATCAGATACCTCCTACCCGGCGAGGATTTGAACCCGCGCTCTCACCGTGCCCGTGTATAGCTATTGTTTTCAGAAACTATATTTTTCTTTCCGGGAAAAGCTTTTATACTGTTAGATTCGTATATAAATGGACAACATTATAATTTTTTTTTTTTCAATCAAAACCGTCGAAACCATTTTATCATCCCGCGGATCGTTAGGGAATCGTTTAGAACCGGTTTTATACGCATGCGCTAACATTGTACTGTAATACAAATCATGTCAGGTTGGAACGGGTTTAGGACTATAATTTAGACCGTATTAAAAACATTCAAGGAAACCTAAAAGTTAGTTAACCTTCCTGTTGACATATATGTGGCGATTGACATAACTGCGCATGTCATACAAACCAGTATTTGGTATTGTCAGAGGATGTTTGGACCGAGCAGTAAACGGTTTGCAAACGATCCCTACACGCGTAGGAACAATTTGGAGGACGGTTCAGAACACTGTCACAAGTCGAGTTGAAACGGCTTTCATCCTTTGCGCATGCCCGTGACAATTCCGTGGACTGTACACTGCTTGGTTGGAACAAACCTAACGTTTGCATTATTCGAATAAAGCATTAATCTAAAAAAAGTTTAAATCTGTAATTAAAAAAAAAAAAACTTTATACATCTCTAATGTTATTTATAATCCAAATCATAAAAAGAACCTAAAATAGTGATATATATATATATATATATATATATATATATATATATATATATATATATATATATATATATATATATATATATATATATATATATATATATATATATATATATTGTTTAATAATTTCGAGTAACTACCAAATAGATTATTTTTAATTTATACAAATTAAAATCTATTGTTTTTAAAAATCTAATATAAATTTAAATTATGTAGCGAATGCGATATTTCTAAATGTTATCAAAGACATAGTAAGGTTATTTATTACAATAAATAACATTTATAAAGTATTTGTAGTTCAACACACTTACAATATAAATGTATGTCATACGTTGTAATAAATAGTGTAAAAGATTCAAATAATATTTATTTTTAGATATGCATACTCTAATTTATATCCTAGGTTTTACATTGTTAAATGGTAAAATGCTAGATTATTATTTTAAGTTTTAATATCTCCAGCACATTTTACTCATATCACGGTATTTTCATACCATTATTTACAATGCAAAATATATAATACACATCCTTCATACTGTGTATGCTATTTCGAAAAAATATCATTAAATATTAAATATGCATAAATGAACAATAAAGTCATTTTATTAGAAAAAAATAGACTGTCAATTGGTATGGCACAATGGTAAGCACACTTTATTGATTGAATGCTTTAGAAGCTATTATTGTCTAATTTGATTGTTTCCCCCGTTTTTCTAATCTGTCAAAATTGTTTTGATTTTTTACATGAACTAAAGTATCAATTTAGCAAAATTTAATGAGCGCAGAAGGTTCAAATTAATCTAGGGCTATCTGCGGGTTACTTTTGATAGACTATAAAAGTTTCATACAAATCAGATAAGTAGGTACTTATGAAGCTATAGGTGTATATAAATGTGTGTTTGTGTGCATGTGGAAAAGAAACAAATAAGCTCAGAAGGTTGAAACTTACATGGGACCAACAACGGGCAAATTATGACCTACCATACAAATTTCAATAAAATCGGACGTGTAGTTTTTATGATATGTTTGTTCTCAAAAATCGAACGACAGACCGACAAAAAGATACGGAACCAAAAATGTTCCCTGATGTCTGAAACGGATTTCTGTCTTGGAAGATTTGATATCGGAGAGCTAACAAATTTTCGTTCTGATCACGTAGCTTCCGTTACCTTCGGTAAGCTCGGAAGCAAAATATTTTGTCTAAAAGTAACTTTATAATAGTTATACAGGGTGCGGCAGAAAGAACTCCCCGATTTGGGAAGCCAATTAAAAGGAAACCAAGTAAGATATGACATTTTTATTGTTATTATCAAAGAGCATATTATAATGCCGTTTAATAATACGTAATATTAATGTGTTTTAAACAATACGTCACTCAAATGGCCGCCTCCATTGTTGATGCATAGGTTGAAAGTTCTCTAAAGTTGTTCATTACTCTGCGAGTCATGTCGGGCGTGATTGCTTTAACTTTTTGAGTTATCATTTCCTAGAGGGCTTCTAACGTTTGAGGGCGATGTTGGACTTGATACAAGGTATAGTCATTAAATGATAACTCAAGAAGTTGAAGCAATCACGCCCGACATGACTCGCAGAGTAATGAACAACTTTAGAGAACGGCTCAACCAATGTATCAACAATGGAGGCGGCCATTTGAGTGACTTATTGTTTAAAACACATTAATATTACGTATTATTAAACCGCATTATAATATGCTCTTTAATAATAACAATAAAAATGTCATATCTTACTTGGTTTCCTTTTTATTGGCTTTCCAAATCGGGGAGTTCTTTCTGCCGCACCCTGCATTAAAATTATTAAGTGTAAAACTTTAATAGTTTAGGGAACTAAAAAAGTTTAGGTTACAAATAATAAACTAAAAAAATTATGTTGACTATATTATATTGATAAGTGACAAAATCCACTGACACGCTAATCAAGATGTTTGAGTACTTCTAGACCACAAATTAGCCCAAACCGACTAAAAAACGAAAAGAAAAAAAAAATGTTATCCCCCCCCCTAAAAAATTAAAGATGGTGGACGCAACTTAAAAGTTTTTTTAGGCTTATTGTGGCTAAACGGTAAGTCATATCTTAAAAGGACATTGCACCAGTGGTAACTGATTTTAAAATATCTATAACTTTGGTCCTACGAAATTTTGTCGTACCTCTATCGGTTCTACCTTGAATTGAACTAAATTTGATTTATTGTTTTAATTTTTGACTTTGAGCTCTGACGACGTCCGCAATTCCTAGCCGATTTAATTTCTGATTGGGGTGCTTAAACCTCACACAAATGCTCTTTAAATCGAGTATTTATTATTTTATTAATTTGTCCTAGAACTAGAGTTATTAAATATTTAGAGGAGCAACTACTGTATTGAGAGAATAGAATGTTAATTAAATGAATGCACCATCAATTGATGATTCTACAATGACTTCCCAGTCTGGTTTTGTCTACGTTTATTTTCTTATTTATTATATCTTTTTTTAGCATTGTTATTTATTACTATAATACTTAGTTTCTATTGGCAATTTTTTTATAAATATAAATAGAGTCCAAACTACGATTTGTAGAGTATTATATTCTTAGTAATGGAATGAATGATGTCTGATATAGTCCTGATTGTATTACTAGAAGGCTTTGGAAACTAAACAATTTAGGCATTTCATTTAATTGCCAGGCTTACATGATTATAGGTAACATAGCCACTAATACCGAGCCTGAGCCCCGAGCTATAGCGCAAAGACTAGTAAGCAATAATACTAACTAATAAATTTGCCTTTTTATCGTAAGTAAAATTTTAGAAAGTATTCAAGTAATCTTTAAACAACAGTTTTGTAAAGTTTTGTTATTTTCATCAATGCAATAGTATATTGGAATCTATACATCTCGATTCCAATATTGAAGCCGATGAATTCTGCTAACACACAGTTAAGGTAAAGGGTAGATTCTCTCTAAATTCCATCATTTTTTTCTCCTTTTATTAAATATTTCTATAGAAGTAATTCTACCTCCAATACCAAACTACCCAACCTATTTGAAAAGAACTCGTTTATATTGAACGAAGATGTAGAAATAGCTTTTTTCCGTGGTAGGCTGTGAAATAGTAACTTTAGAGCCTAAAAGACATAGCTAAAATCCATTTTTTCATTACGTGGACTTAAAAAATCTTTTCATTACTCCTAGCTGTAAAGAAAAAATCTTTTACGTCCTAGGAACTAAAAGATTTTTTATGTCCGGCGGGTAGTTGTCAAAACTTCCGTTAGTACCGCTGCAGTCTTTGTAGAAATGCTTCTAGTACGATTAAAATCCGCTAGATGTCAATGCGTTTTATTTATCTTTTCTTATAGTGTAACCTCTTTTTAAGGTTTCTTTTTTTAAGTCTTAAGTATGTACTAATATTTCTTATTATTATATATTGATTAGTGATTAATATTTAATGTTTTTTCATTGTCTGCTACCTCGGAAAAAATAGCATATGCTACTCGACTGTGAAGTGTTTTTTCTTTACCTTGGCAATATTTACTGTCTCGCTTCGCTCGACAGTAAATGTAATTGCCGCGGTAAAGAAAAAACTCACTTCACAGCCTAGTAACATAATATACTATTTCCTACAGTTGATCGATAAAGTGGTTATTATCACACTCAAAATAGTACGCAAAACAGCACATTTCTACACTTCCTACTTTACCGCACTCCAGTGTTCCAACTTAAGAACATAAACAACTTAACTCTAAACAAAGATTAGATAATCCAAATTATAATAAAAACAACAATGGCAACTAATGTTACTTTTTTAACTAAATACATGATTTGCACTATAATATCAAATATAAAAATGTTAAAATATAAAAAACTAAAGATAGACAATCTAAAAAAAAAGAATTAAATGTGATGAGTAAGTGTTATAATAAAAAATAATAACAGCGCTTGGTCAGGTTTGCTGAATCTCGAAAAAAAAGGCAACACTGACTATAAACAGAACAGCTGGTTTAGTAAATATTGAAAAACCTTTCATTATTCCTTTTAGAAACAGTTATCTGAAAATGGATAGTTGTAGCGAAAGTGATTTTGAATTTAGTAATACTCCAGAAGAGTTGGCTACAGTAGCGAAAAATGTAACACTGAATTTACTTCCAGACAAAACCAAACAAAAATACGAACGCAGATACGAAAGTTTTAGTTCTTGGTGTAACAATAAGAAGGTAGGAAAACTGTCTGAAAATGTTTTTATTTACAGATTAAAAACTAACTGTAGAAAACATTTAATGTGCAACTCGAGCTTAAAGTGTCTTTGCTGCACTCGAGAGTAAATATTACTCTCGAGTGCTGCAAAGTGCCACTTTGCGCACTAGTTGCACAAATAACTATTACCCAATAATAAAAAAATAAACAAAATAACGTTAATTATTTTGCCTAAGAATTAAAAACGTTAAAAGAACGTTAAGAATTTAAGAACGTTAAAAACAAGCCTAAGATTTTCCTAATTAAAAATTATATAAAAGTATTTTAAAACTTGGTCATACACACCCTAAATAAAAATAAAAATATAAATAAAAGTTCTCAATAAACTAATATTATCTAGCTAATCTAATAGTTGATCGAAAAAGCCAACTTAATATTAATAAGTTGTAAATAAATTGTAATTAATTTACAAAATTGACATGAAAAAAATAACAAAAATATGTTTTATATAATAAAAAAAAACAATTTTTATCACTAAAATAAAATTAACAATACAATTTCTCTATTCTATTTTAAATATATATATATATATATATATATATATATATATATATATATATATATATATATATTTCTACAAAAAGCATTGTATAATTTTAAGATAAGATTAGGCTCACTTGTATTATAATCATGTTAGAAGCAGACCTTTCGCGTTTTTATTTATTTATATAATTTTATCACTTTGTTGTTGTTTTATAAAAATATATTAAATAATCCTATCTCGAGCTTTTCACTTATATTTTCTCTCTCTCAATTTTTTTTTCAATCTTTTAAATATGTTTTTGTCTGTTTTTTTTTTTTTTTATTTTTTGTAGGTTTTCTCTATCCCTTCTATTTTTAGTTTATTTTTTTCTCTTTGCATTGTTGTACTTGTTTGTAAGAGCAAAGTATAGTTATATACTTCCTTTTCCTCTTAAAGTTGGTATACCTGAGGAAGAAAAAAGTACTGAAGTAGAGTTCATAAGTTAAGTGAAGAGACCTTACATGGATTACTTCCCTTTTAACTTATATTAAACTTTTCTCCCTACTTCCAACTTTGTATTTTCTTTCTCTTTTAGAAATTAATTAATATTAATTATATTTAACGAGCCGTTATGCCCGTGGCAAAGGGCTTAATTTTATACTTAAAAAAAAGTGAAATTAAGTAAATTAATTTAGAAATCTATTTAGATAAGTTATAATATCTATTTGAAGACCAATAAATCAAAATAAACATTTATATCTATTAGAATAAATGCAGTTGCCTTAGCTTAGCAATAACAAATCATTTCGAGGTGAGTCGTCACTGTCGGTATACTACTCGATTACATAAATGATGAATTATTAGTTTTGATTAGTTTTTTATTTTATATAACGCATTATAGGATAGCACAGGAATCCATTTGGTACATTAATAAACTGGTACTTCTTTAGATTGTTACTCCCCCTATAGTCCAGGAAATAGCGTGCAAAAAAGTGTCTGACTAACATCAAGCTAGAATTTTGTATACAAGTCATTGTTTTAGCGACTTTTAAGAATATGTGGTCGGCTAGATTCGTCTGCGGGACATAGCTTGGCAATAGGCATTTGAAAAAAACACAATAGTGGAGAGCGGCCATGTCTCACCAATTATGGTGGACAATGTGGTTTTCATGATCCTGAGCACAGAATTAGTTAATAGACCAAAAATCAAGTCGATGTTATTTTTACACTTGGTAGGTTAGTAATTCAAATATTACTAAAAATCAACGTCGTCACCTGTCAAGGGACAAACTAACATCAACTCGATTTTCGGTCTACTAACTAATTCTGTACTCAGGATCATGAAAATCACATTGTCCACCATAATTGGTGAGACATGGCCGCTCTCCACCGGTTTGTTTTTTTCAAACGCCTATTGCCAAGCTATGTCCCGCAGACGAACTTAGCCGACCACATATTCTTAAAAGGCGCTAAAAGATTGACTTTTATGCAAAATTCTAGCTTGATGTTAGTCAAACACTTTTTTGCACGCTATCTCCTGGACTACTATGTTTTTTTAGAATATGTATAATCGGATACATTATTTATTTCTTTGTCTAAATAACTATTAGGACAAAGGTATGTTTAGTTCAATGCACTTTAAGACAAAGAAATATCAGACTTCTGTTTTTATAAGGGGAGTAACATTTTAAGAAATGCCAATAAGGTATTGATTATGCTAAACCCACATATATATCTATTTCATGTTGCCTACCAAAATAGTTAGTATGTACATTGCTGTGAATGACCATGTCACAATATAGCTGTTGGTATTGAACCGTTAACGGTTAAGGAATCGAGATTATGATTTATTATGATCCAAAAATGTTGAATTATGGGTTGTTATGAATTGACACGTTATAAGGTCTCATAAGAAAAGAATATTAAGATATTGAATATAACAGCCTGCTGGTGCTTGGGTCTGCCAAACGGCTCTTACAACTACATATAAGTAGTAATGGATGGTGTTGGGTCAGCCTAACGACTACATCAGCTTTAAGCTGTATTATATGGCACCCATGACCGACAGACCCTACCTAAAAGGCAATCCGATTATTTATCGCTAACTCGTTGAACACTTTACACAGTTCCCTTGCCGGAGTCGGAAATCAACCGTGGAATCCAACGTTATAAGCAGAAGAGGAAGTAATAAACTCTCGGTGTCCCCTTGTGATAATGAAATATAGCGAGAAAATGAATAATTGATAATGATCAATGGTTTTATGCAAAAGATTGTATTAACTGGACCAACTTCGAATAAATTTTGTATGCGTATTCAGTGGTCATACCGAAAGGTAAAATAGAGAAATCGCTTTAAAGAAATTTTAAAAATGTAATTAACTTCAATGAAAATTCACTTAAATGTAAATTTAAGTGTTACTTCAAACAGCATGTCGAACAACTCGTTTGAGGCGGCTTCAACAATATTCCATTCATGTATATTAGGTACTTTGTTATATGCAGCACCTGTGTGGTCATTAAGGTATTTGGATCAAATGGAATCGGCACAAAGTTACTTCTTCAAATCCTACTTTTCCCTTAACCCTTAAATGCTAATGGTAATTGGATGGCTGGTATTACTAAACCTTCGTCAATTCGACTATCATATGCAGAAAATATATTGCTTAGGTTGAAACTACACTTTTATAAAGAGAAAAATATTAAGAACTTATTATTAAATCTTTTAGTGAGATATACAAACATTTGATGACAAATAACTTTGTAGGAACATCAGAAGAATCTGAAATTGAGTGAACATTATTGTACTAGGTCCCATGCCCCAGGCCAAAAGCCCTAGGCCCTTTGCTAAGTGCTCCAGGCCCCAGATTATCGGCCATTGGTCTCTGGCCCAAGGCCAATTACCCTAGGCCCATTGCCCCTTACCCCTAGGCCTATTGCCCCTTACTCCAGGCCCATTTTTCCAGGCTATAGGCTCATTCGACGACCAATTAATTCCCTACGTCTATTACTAAACGTTAGTCGAATCGACGAAGTAGCTTTGAAGGGAATTTGCCAGAAAACGAGTGTATGCTCAAAAGGACTACTACCGCTACACTAGAAGGTGTGTTACTAACCAGTGCAAGCACTGCAGAAGGATGGGGTACCCATCACCATCGCATACGAGCGTAAAATGTTAAGGTTCAAACTGTGCTCGTCGATTCGGCTACCATTAGCATTTAAGGGTTAAGAAAAACACCCCACACTACTTACTTAGGCAAGAATTTCAGTTCCCTCATATAGCAGTTTCAGTTCTTAAGCAAACGTTAAATTATTTAAATAATATACATTCTCTCGAGGAAAACAATTTAGTTAAAGTAACTTTCAAGAGGCTACTTTACTTGGACAGAGTTGAGGGAAATACTATAAAATATAACTGGTTCTCACAGGTTAAACATTATTGTTCTAAGAGGGAATTTATACATAATACATACAGATCAACTATGTACAATTTGTAACATGCAAGAAGCGGAAACTCTGGATCACATCATGTTAAGATGTCCGATATATAAGTCGCTTAGGGAAGCTCACTTACCTCTTAACTTTATCTGTGAGAAATGGTCAGTAAACACAAACCTAGCATCCATATTAACCCCAATTGCTAGCAAACAGGCAGTTAGCGTTTTTTACTTTATAGTTGATATACTGAAAATAAGATAATTTATAATTAATGAATAATAATAATAACATTAAATAAACTAATTATTAAATAATAGATAAATATAATTTAAGAAAAAAAAAGAGAAAATTTTGTGATTTTTGGATTGATTTATAATGTATATTTAGATATAAGATGGAGAATTATTAGATTTTTTGTAACTTACATGTACAATGTACACCCCTTTGTATAAAGCAATATGCTTTATTGACAAATATATTTACTTTACTTTACTGTTGTTGAGATTTTCTTTGAAGCAACCACAGTTTAAAAAATACTGAATCTAACAACAGGTTCATTTTAGTGAACCGTATAGAAACGTTGTCTCAGTTTAAATAATGGTGTCAAGCATTACATACTTACTTGCTTTCTTTCGAAACTTCAATCTAAATTCATGGAATAATAGAAATCCTTTTTTTTAAGAAAGATAGAAGTATAAGATTTATTGTGTCCTAATTCTAACTAAATAAAGTAAATATTTTATGAATTATGTGGATACACGTAATAAATCATAGAAGGCTATTAGATAGAATTTCCTTATGGCACGTTACAGCGTCTGGAGCCCGGGAGTGAATCCAAAAGAAACGACCAAAATCACCGTCACAAAATCACTTTCACGAAATCTACCGATGACGATAACTTGAGTAATAGATCACCGAGTTAGTTGAAATTTGGTACACATGTTCATTTTACCAATGCCCAGGCTGAGTTCGTTGGAAAACGTTATCCGCCTAAGCGGCCACGCGCAACGCTCGCGTAAATGTAAGCTTCAAAAAGACGGGAAAACATATTATAATGGAAGCCTGTTCCTTGACTTGTTTAGTTTTGTTATATGTCAAAATGTCACTTGGTTTTGTAAATATCAAAAATATAATCACGGTCTTGTTAAAAGTAGAATTTATCTGTGCTGACGCTCATAGAGAATAGACTTAAAATAGAGTTGACATTTGGCGCGATTTCTTGTCCCTTCATGAAAAGTGTTATCAGCGCTATCTGTTGTTCGTTGCATCAACTAAAACAGGAGTGGGGATGGAGTGTAGCGAATTTAGTTCCTCTTTGCCTCTACTAGGTGTCGCTAGTAGTCTTCCCCTAAAATTCTCATTTTATAAATACTATGTTTAGTAATTACAAGTGTCACTTTATTTTGTTTTTTATCACATCTATTTTTTTGAAACATTATTTAGTTACAATATATGCATATTAAGTGATTTAAAGTAACAACTTGTAATAAACTAAGCATAGTATTTATGAAATGAGAACATTAGGAAAAGAACAAACCTAATAAACCCTAATATACCTAATATACTTTTTTGTTACCAACATTTTAGTGTATTTCTTACATAATATTACAACTTTATCATAGAAATTTGTAAATATGCAATATGCATATTATAATTATTAAATAATAAACTAATTAACAATTCATAATTTATTTTTGTCCAGTTTAAATATTAAGTATAAGAGAAAAATTATTTGCTTCAAGGGGAGAGACCCCCCAAGGGGCCTTTTTACCCCAAAAGGGTTTGAATGCAGTCAAGTCTAATTTTTTTGCCTTTCTATATATGAAAAAATAAATACTATTATTAATGCTTAATACTTTTAATAATATAAAAAATGAATTTTTTTTTGAGGTGCTTAACCATCAGTCATTAGTTGAAAAAAGTTTATAAGTTTTTTTATGATGGATTCGTTATTAAAATTATATTGTTATTTAATTGGGAGAAAAATAAAAGAAATGAATACAGATATAACTGCAATAAGTTGAAAAGAATTGAAAGGCCATGTCCATGTTTTGAAAAAAAATAAATAAAGTATTAGTGGTATATGTTGCCTTTTGAGATAACCTATCGATATATGTGAAGACTAAAGTGAAAAAACAATTATAACCCTATTATAAAACTATTTTAAAATAAGTATAAATGATGATATATGGTAAATGATGATAGTGCCATGCGTCAGGGAGTAGAACGATGATAGTCCAATACTCTGTTGTAGGAAGGGGTGGAGTTGCTGTAAATCAGTTTTATTATCAATTCTATGTTCAGTGTCTATTCTGTGTCACAGTAAATAGGATTTAGTTTTTTTAAGTTTGTTATTTAGTTTAGAACAGTTTATTACTATAAATTACAGTTCCATCAGCTATTTACTAGGTGAACTCACAATGTATAGTAGTTTTAGCTCGATGTCTCCTCGAATTATGATTTTCACTGACTAGAAACTACAGACAGATAATTTAATATATGTATATCACATACTTAATAATAGATAATCACAATACTTTCTCTTTCTATGAGAAAATTAAAACCTTTTTTTTTACTTCTTTACATGAACATTTTTAAAACAAAAAGAATATAGGTAGTTATTAGTACAAAAAAATAATGTAACAATGTTTTGTGTATGTTTTATGTTTTATTGTGCTTAATTATTAATTATTACAAAAATTTTGCCTTTGACGATAAATCTTTCGCATGTCTAACTCTCACACATTTGAGCAAATTAGTTCTACCTGTAACACACAAAACCATAAAAAAAATTAATGATATTATTTTAATGAAAGAATAGAAAAAAAAAATATATATAATATATATGGAAAACTTTAGTGTTGTTCTGAAAACAAAACAAAAACATGTACTAGTACTAGCATGGACGTGTAAATTGCAAGTATCCATGAAATAAAATAAAAAGTGTTATACACTTCATTTGGAACTATTTCAATGATAAATTTACAAATGTTTTTATTTCTTTTAATCCGTACAATTGCTCATGATATGATAATTCCTCATTCCAACAGAATTAAACATGCTCTAAGGAAAGTTTTTTGGAGATCAAAAAATTGATTTAGGAGAAATGTGTTAGCGCAATATTTTTAATTAGCAAAATAAAAGTAGTCAAATAAAAGTAAAAAAAAAAAATGAAAGCCACAGTAGGGTAACCTTACAGATAATTGATGAAGCTTACATTTTAAACCTTTTCCTTCTTATTCCTTTTTTTGTATTCCAAAAAAATCATACATTTTAATGGTTATCTATATTATGTAAACTGTTATTTTTTTACCAATGAAACCTCTAACTAAATAAATAACCGATAAAATTAGGTCAAACTACATATTAGGTGAAACATATATAAACTATGTCAATTTAAAATGGTAACTAATGAAAACCCCACATATGAGATTTGTTTGGAACTTTGGAGATCACGTAACCTTCAAAACAGTTAGTATGTGTGCCAATTAATAGTGCAGACCCGCACTTTGGTAATCTATTATCAGAAATTACTGCAACTATCAAATTAAAACTTACCATAAGTATCAGATTTCTTATTTTTAGTTCTTGGAAATTTCTTCTCTGACGCCTTGCCATTTTAAAAGCAATTCCTGTGAAGAAAAATAAATAAATTTACAAATGAAGTTCTACATGATATTTGATCGGAAGTTTTCCATTAGAAAAAATGCCCTAATAGGAGGGTCACTGGCATGGCTGTAGTTCGACCCAGGACTGTGAGCAAAATCTGTTACAAGGGTCCCTGACCACGAAAAAATAGGTTTTACAATAAAAAACACACATATATATATAGTATATGTGTGTGTGTATTTCTAGCGAATGTCTTGTAAGCACGATAACTCTCAAACGAATTGACGCATTAAAATAAAACTAGGATCGAAAAATCAAGCTCTTTGAGCTGACGATCCCTATTGAAAATGGGATAATTATGACGTCATGATGAATCAGAAAACATTTAAAAAAAATGTTGTACAAAAAATCAAGTGAGGTATCGTTTCTTATGTTTTTTGGGGTCCTGAATCAAAAAATTATCATAGCGATTCGACTAACCCTTAACCCATAAATACCGGTATTTGAGAAATAGGAGTGGGCAATTCCCATATTTGACCAAATTTTCAAGTGGGGTTCCTATTGTTTTCTAGGGCACTGAATTGAAAAAAGTAATCCCAATTCGATAAACTACACGACATTGAACTATAAGTTTCCAATGGAAATTCGCTCGACAGTGGGGAACACTACTGCAGTTGTATTTGCCAATAACTAAATAAATAAGCTGTCGAATAACATTATAACTTCCAAAGTTGTACATAGAGAACTTCGAACTTATATATAGAGAACTTATCTCTATAGAACGTAGATAACTTTTATTGAAAAAATGTTAGTATTTGTATTGAAGTAAACTTGACATAGTTTTACTTTATATTATAATTTATCAAGAACAATTTTTATAGTCATACAAAAGACTTATGTACAAAAAATATTTCATGCAACTTCAAAACGAAATTGATTAAAATTTAACTAAGTTAAAGATGAATAAGTTATTTTGTAATATAAATACACAAACAAATATAAATTTGTGGTAAAACTTACATTTTGAGAAGTATTGGTGTTAGAGCAGCCTGGAACACAGCATTTTCTGGATCTTTTGACCATAGTAAAAAGAAATTGATGTCGGTGAATTCGAAAAAACAAATTATAAGACTTGGAAAATGAAAAATTTATAAGAATGGAATGTTTAGTAAACAAAAATGACCAAAAACCCGTCAACAATCCTTTTAAATCAATTCTCTACGACCAAAATAAACCGCTGTCGTTCTCCCTTTTTTCCCCCTTTTCTTAATTTTTTTTTTAGAGCAGCGCATTCTATGAGCCGTTGCAAGAACTATTTTCTAAGTTTTGTGACGTCATCATGGACACGGGATTTTTCAACGAATGCCATCCCCCTGGCTGACGCTTATTTCAATATATTAGGTATACCATTTCTCAAGCCCCCGAGTGAATCCGAAAAAAACAACTGACCGTCACGAAATCGACCGATGACGACAACTTAAGTAAAAGTTAACCGATTTAGTTGAAATTTGGTACACATGTTCATTTTACCAATGCCCAGGAGAACTAGTTCATTTGATAACGTCATTCGCGCGCAACGCTCGCGTAAACTTTAGCTTCAAATATAAAATTGAAATTTTAGGACGGGAAAAAATGCCAACTTCATTTATTCAAGAAGACAAACAAATTTTTTAAATAATATTTTTTTTTAGTGAAACAAACACCGACACCGCTATGAAGTGTTAAAGATCAACAAATTTATTAAAGCGGACCAAAACGTTTAAAATAGAGAAAACAACTTTTTTACCCATATCTTACGTTCTAACGTAACGATTTTAATAAAACTACAAACTCATCGTTTAAAGTACAATTGAAACAGGCATGTAATATTTTAACCTGATACAAGGCAAAAGTTTTGTGTAGTGAAGTGATATATATTTTGATTCAATAATAACACAATAAAAGCGAAAAATATAAACACCGTCAAGGACTTAAAAATGTGTAAAACCATCGAAATCTCAAAATCGAATTTTCGCGCCATCACAATACTCTTTTTTTATATACTGCGTATAATATGAGAAAGTGACAACTATATTTTTTTTTCTTAGTTCCTAACAAATCCTAGAACTTTTATTTGAGACCATATTTTTTAGTGTACATATAATAATTCTGTAGTACCTCTAATATGTAATAGTATTGTACAATTTTTCTGTTTTCACTTAGTTCATAACAAAACCTATAACTATTGTTTGAGATCGTATATTTTAGTGTATATGCAATACTGTAGTACATGTAATACTGCAGTGCTCATAAAACATATCAGTTATTGTGTAGAATCTTTCTTTTTAGGGTTTCGTTGGTAAAACCAAAAAAAAGAAACCCTTATAGTTTCGTTCCTGTGTCTGTCTGTCTGTCACTCTGTACGGTTCCAATAACTTTTGAATCAAAAGAGATAGACATAAAACTTCCCAGTATTAAAGAACGCTTTGACGCACACACAGGAAAAATATAGCGAACTCATAAATATGAGCTGTTCAAATCCAATATGGCGGATAATTCCTGTCACGGGGGAAAAAATATATTTTTTAAAATTTTGAGTGGGGTGTCAAATGAAAGGTATTGAAGAGTAGATTACAAAAATATATAACACTTGTGGATATTGTTCAATTTTCTGCGCCATTTTGTCAAAAAACATTTTCTGCGCCATTTTGTCAAAAAACATAAAATTATGCGTGTCCCCCTCCCCTAAACTATATTTCTGCTGTTACGAAAAAAAAAAAAAAAAAAAAAAAATGCAAATGTGCGGTCTGATGGGCCAAAGAACACATAAGAATAGCAATTTGATCCGATTAACTGGGAATCCAAAATGGCGGCTAATTCCTGTCACGGGGAAATTTTTTTTTTTTTTAAATTTTAAGTGGGGTATCAAATGAAAGGTATTGAAGAGTAGACTACAAAAATATATAACACTTCTGGAAAATATTTAATTTTTCATGCCATTTTGTGAAAAAAAAAAAAAAAAAAAAAATCCCCCCCCCCCTCATACTATGTCATGGTCACGATACCAACGACACCCTTTTTACGTGAGACTTCGCGCCTAAACGATTTATTTTATTTAGTTCGTAATAAACCCTAAACCATTTGTTTGAGACCATATGTTTTAGTGTAACATATTATAATACTGTAGTACATGTCATACTGTTTTGCACATAAAACATATCAGTTGTTGTGTAGAATTTTTCTTTTTTTTACTTAGTTCGTAATTTTTTTTTTCTTAAGCATTGATAATAATAATGACCTTATGAAGGCTTAAAGCTGCTTTGTTAATTAAACATGTTTCAATTAACATGAAAAGACGGTTTGTGTTATTCATTAAGTATTACCTCCAGAGACGCTTTTATATTATGTAATATAAATTTTAATGGTTTGGAAAAAAGCTATAATATATCAACTTAATTATATTTTTTTTTTTTACGAATGAGAATAACAGTATTTCTTTTACATATAATGTAACTTTTTTTCAACCCTCAATTATATTGTTTCCCTGCAATTAGATAAAAATATAAATGTAACTTTAAACAAAAAAAAAGAAAATATTAAAAAAAAAAAAATAAAAAAAAAAAATCAAATATAGTTAAAAAAGACGAGAGAGAGGAATGAAATGGGAGTTGTAACAATGTTTATACAGTGTATAGAAAAACGTGTTGACTTTTAAAATGAAAAAGCTAATAGAAAATACCAAGGGAGAAAATGCATGTTTGAAAATAACGTGAGGTTGAGTAGAAATTGTTATTTTAATGTTGTGATGTAATATAAGTACAAACACTGCAAGACAAGTGTTTTATGAAACCCTGTTGTGGCCTTACTTGTCAATATAACAGATTTTGTAAGTTAAAAAGACTATGTTAAAGCCAAAGCTGTTTTTACTTTTCCTCACTACCTATGGTAGGAAAAGTATTGTCTTCACCCAAACATTTTTTCTGAGATTTCAACCGAATTAATTGTTTTGGGTGTTTTTAATACTTCCTGAGTGGTTTTCAGCATGACGTCTGTATGTATGTGTGTATGTATGTGTGTGTGTATGTTATCATTGTAGCACCCAAGGTATTTAACCTAGAGAGTTGAAACTTGGCAGAAAAATCGGTCCTTACCTGTAGTGGTGCCGCCAGGAAAATCAATTTTTTCCGCCATCTTATACCAAGTTTGCTGAGACAGCAAACATTTTAAAACAAATCCTAATAAATCGAAAATGGTCCTGATCAAGTTGAAATTTGGCACGAATGTACCTCTCTTTATGACAAACAAGCCCACCAAATTTCATTTTGATATTAACCGGAAAATGATGATGATATTAACCGGAAAAAACGGTTTCTTTTCCCCCGAAAAACCGTTTTTTTCCGCATAACTCGAATACGGTCGACCGCAGCGGTCCGACGCAAAGGACCTTTTTTGTAGGCCTTGCGTAAAGGGAAAAAACAGTTTTTTTTTTTTTTTTTTTTTAAAGTGAATAGGAAAAAAGATACACGCCCCCGAAAAAGCCTCTAAAACGGACGTCTAAGAGCGGGCCCGGGAAGGTGTCCATGACCTAGC
This sequence comes from Gerris lacustris, assembly GCA_951217055.1. Lineage (NCBI taxonomy): Eukaryota > Metazoa > Arthropoda > Insecta > Hemiptera > Gerridae > Gerris > Gerris lacustris. The sequence continues at coordinate 65,007,305 of OX578280.1, read as the reverse complement.
CGCCATTTGGAAGTTATCAATTTTTGAATTTTGAAACTTTGAAGGTTAATAATACCGAAAGTATAAATACGTTTCTGACATATAGCATGCGTTGGAACGTATGCGTAAGGAAAAAATATAAAAAATCCCGATAAGTCAATTTATTAGTTTAAGTTCAAAGCGAATATAATTATTTATTAGTGCGATAATTTTGATGACGTCAAAGTTTGTTTACATACCTGTCAAAATTCAAATAATTGAATAAATAAAAATAATGTATAAACATTATTTAAAGAGGCCACTTTAGGGGCATCCTAAAGTTCCGAGGCACCCCGTAACCGATATTTTAAAATTCTTATATATATATTTTGTCTACTAACTAATTTTGTACTCAGGATTATGAAAATCACACTGTCCACCATAATTGGCGGGACATGGCCGTTTCCCTCCGGTTTGTTTTGGAACGAAGTTCCTTACGGCACGTTATAGCGTCTGGAGCCCGGGAGTAAATCCGCGAAACAAAAACCTACAACATAGGTTACATTCTGTTACGAACTAAGTAAAAAACAGCCTATACCGTCACAAAACCGACCGTCACGAAATTTACCGACGACGATAACTTGAGAAAAGATGACGAATTAATTGAAATTTGTACACAAGTTTATTTTACCATTGCCCAGCACGAGTTTGTTGTCCGCCAAAGCATTAGCCTACAGCGCTCGCGTAAACGGAAACTTCAAATGTAAAATTGGAATTTTAGGACGGAAAAAAATTCTAACTTCATCTATTCAATGATACAAACAACTTTTAAAATAAATGTTTTTAGTAAAAACCAACACTGACACCGCTATGAAGTGTTAAGTATCGCTAAATTTATTGAAAAATAAATTTAGTGAAATTTAAGTGGCCCTATAAACGTTGAAAATAGAGAAAACAACGTTTTCACCGAAACCTTACGTTCTAACGTTACGATTTTAATAAAAATTCATACACATACACGTCTAAGGTACAATTGAAACAGGCATGTAAAAGTAAAGTTAGTATGTAATTATAATTTTGTATCATTTCTAACTCCACCATTAGGGTGGGCCTTCATCATAGGGGTGAAAAAAAAAGTATTGAAATTTTGTGCTCCCAACCCCTAACTTTGTGCGAATACATGAGAAAATGATTTTTGAAAAGTTTCAGGTCAATCGGAAAATTTTAAATGGTGCCGCTTTTTATTTGAAAATTGGTATATAAAAAAATCAATAAAATAGCGATTATTTCTAGAAAATTTCAAAATATCACGTTTATAATGCAATATTATCCGTGATGTTTTATTATTTACATAAATGATATACTTTTATTAACTAATATAACTCAAAAGTAAGGCAATAAGTAAAGAGATACATTTTTTAGAGATATACATACATAGCAAAATAGTGAAAATTGGGAAAAAATTTTGTTTTTCGTATGAATTTCGTAATTATTTTAATCATATGAACAATAGTTAATGCTTTAACATACATTAAATGGTACTACAGGTTATGTGCTTCATATTAATACGTATTAACAATGCATACCTATCATAGTTCTTTTTAAAACTAGTAACATACATACTAGTGGAGTCAATGAAGCTATAACATAAGCCACATTTTGAACGAAAAAGACCGTATTTTGAGTTTGAATATCTTTTATGCATTATTTTTTATTTTGGATTGCAAACAAGGAATAAGGGTTTTGGGGGTCGCTGATTACGAATTTGAAGTCAAGAATAAAAAATTAAAAAAAATGGCGGCCCTAGGATGGCGGGAAAAATCTTCTTTTTTATACGAAATTCGTGATAATTATACATAAATTAAGAACTAAACATCTAACCAAAGTTTTTTTGTTGGTCGCTGATTATGAATTTAAGGTAACAGTACAGAATAGTAGAAAAAATGTTTGATTTTATTAAAATATTCATAAAGCAATAACGTGCATTGTATAACATACATAATAAAATAGCAAAAATAGTGGATATAAAAAAATTGTAATTATTCCGTTTAAATTTTGATGTTATACATTCAAATATTTAAATTGTTTCTAGTTTACGATGTTAGTTATAGTTTGTTTCAGTATATTCTTTATTAAACCCTTCTTTTAGGTACTCTCATCTACCTGACCCCTAATCTGCATTCCTGAGCCCTCTGCCCTGAGGCTTAAGAATGCACACTAATCCTAGTAATCCTTTAATAACATAATACAAAAATAGCAAAAGAGGTGAAATAAAATATATATATTATGATAAAATTATAATTCAAACTTCTGGATACCTGAAACAAGGAACTTGAAAAAAGGATATTTGAAAGTAAAAATAAGTTGCAAAATGATTTGATTTTTTATAAAGTCTTTCGTTTGTAATATTTTTGTACATAGTATTACATTTTTTTTTTTTTTTTTTTTTTCATTGCTTTTGCTATTTTTGCACTATGGTATTGCTTTATTAATATTTTAATAAAAGAAAAGATTTTTTTTCACTACTTTGTATTTTTATTGTAAAGGATAACTAGGATTAGTGTGCATTCCTGAGCCTCAGGGCCGAGGGCTCAGGAATGCAGATTAGGGGTCAGGTAGATGAGAGTACCTAAATAAAGGGTTCAATTAAGAATATACTGAAACAAACTATAACTAACATCGTAAACTAGAAACAATTTAAATATTTGAATGTGTAACATCAAAATTTAAACGGAATAATTACAATTTTTTTATATCCACTATTTTTGCTATTTTATTATGTATGTTATACAATGCACGTTATTGCTTTATGAATATTTTAATAAAATCAAACATTTTTTCTACTATTCTGTACTGTTACCTTAAATTCATAATCAGCGACCAACAAAAAAACTTTGGTTAGATGTTTAGTTCTTAATTTATGTATAATTATCACGAATTTCGTATAAAACGGAAGATTTTTCCCGCCATCCTAGGGCCGCCATTTTTTTTAATTTTTTATTCTTGACTTCAAATTCGTAATCAGCGACCCCCAAAACCCTTATTTCTTGTTTGCAATCCAAAATAAAAAATAATGCATAAAAGATATTCAAACTCAAAATACGGTCTTTTTCGTTCAAAATGTGGCTTATGTTATAGCTTCATTGACTCCACTAGTATGTATGTTACTAGTTTTAAAAAGAACTATGATAGGTATGCATTGTTAATACGTATTAATATGAAGCACATAACCTGTAGTACCATTTAATGTATGTTAAAGCATTAACTATTGTTCATATGATTAAAATAATTACGAAATTCATACGAAAAACAAAATTTTTTCCCAATTTTCACTATTTTGCTATGTATGTATATCTCTAAAAAATGTATCTCTTTACTTATTGCCTTACTTTTGAGTTATATTAGTTAGTAAAAGTATATCATTTATGTAAATAATAAAACATCACGGATAATATTGCATTATAAACGTGATATTTTGAAATTTTCTAGAAATAATCGCTATTTTATTGATTTTTTTATATACCAATTTTCAAATAAAAAGCGGCACCATTTAAAATTTTCCGATTGACCTGAAACTTTTCAAAAATCATTTTCTCATGTATTCGCACAAAGTTAGGGGTTGGGAGCTAAAATTAAAAAATGTTCATTATTAAGGCCCACCCTACTCCACCATGTATAAGTAGTTAGTATTGTATAACTTATCAGAGTGATTTTATAATTTATTGAAAAGCGTAAGGAACTTCGTTCCTACCGGGTTCCACGCGACACCACACGTATTTTTTATTTCAAATGCCTATTGCCAAGCTATGTCCCGCAGACGAACTTAGCCTACCACATATTCTTAAAAGGCACTAACAGATTAACTTATTCACAAAATTCTATCTTGATGTTAGTCAAACACTTTTTTGCACGCTATCTCCTGGACTATTTTGTTAGGCTCCTAGACCACAAGGTTGAAGGATAAGTAAAAAGTACGTACTTATTACTAGTGTTACAATATATAACTACAATATATAACTACAATTATATCTACAATTATCATCTAGTGTATTGCAGTAAATACCATTAAAATTCATTTTTTTGTTTTTGAAAAAATAGACATAATTTATGTCATAGGTACAGAACTTAATTAAATATAGAATAGAAAATTTAGCTAAAGGAGTAATTAATTAAAATAATGATTTCACATTAATTGAAGCGAGCGTAAGCGAGCTTCTTACATTCAACGAAATATGCATCTTGTCTGTCTGTCTGTGTGTAACGTTTACGTGTCCGACGATAACTTGAGTAAAAGTTGACCGATTTAGTTGAAATTTGGTATACATCTTCCTTTTACTAATACTCAGGCTAAGTTTGTTGGACAGCGTGATCCGTCCAAGAGTTCGCGCGCAATGCTCGCGTAAACGTGAGCTTCAAATTTAAAATTGGCATTTTAGGACGGGAAAAAAATCTATTATCACCTATTCGATGAGACGAACATTTTTTTCAAATAACATTTTTTAGTAAAACCAACAACGACACTGCTATGAATTAATAAAGATCGCTAAAACTATTAAAGCGGGCCTAAACGTTTAAAATAGAGAAACCAACCTTTTTACCAATATCTTACGTTCAAACGTAACGATTTTAATAAAACTTCATGTACATCGTCTAAAGTACAATTTAAACAAGTATGTAAAATTTCAACGTGATACAAGCAGTAGTATTTGAGTAATAAAGTGATACATTTATAATATTACGAGTGGTTAAGATTCTTATAGAGTATAGGTTTGTTTAGGAATGAAGTAAAGCTTTGTACCGAGTACCCTCACTCTACCTCACACTACCCTCTTCCACTTATCTTCAACTATGACATTCATCATGATTCATGATTAATAAATTTCAATATTCAGTATTTCACTGCAATACGCTCGCTTCAATGATAGAGCCACGCGATGCCTAGTTAATATTTAGAAAGCTATAGGGATTAGAGTGAGATAATCCAGGGTCCCATACACGTTCAAAACGTTTGCGCAAACATTTTGACCGTGTATGGGGCTGTTTGATATTTGCGCAAACATTTTGACCGTGTATGGGGCTGTTTGATATTTGCGCAAACATTTTGACCGTGAATGGGGCTGTTTGATGTTTGCGCAAATATGATGTTTAACCTGTATGACCTAAATTTGCCCGACATCAGGTTTGCGCAAAATGATTGATCGTGTATGGGGACCTTTAAAGATAGAGGATTAATAATTTGCTTCACCCACAGTGTTTTTGTACGGAATACTATTTTAGAATGCTCTTTACCGGTTACACAATGCTGTGTAGAGTACGGCTGTACAGATACACGATATTATTTACTAACACGATTACCTCCTTCCACCAGTTGATTCTCACCTCCCTTCTTTGTGATTTCTGGCCGAGGTTACAGCATTGTTTTGCTTTTTCCTGCAGCATGCTTTTAAAAGAGACATGCTGTTTCCAGAAAACATTTTACTTTTTGCTTTGGAGTCTATTTGATAAATACACAAGTTTGTTTTTACGTGGGAGACTTTCCCATATACGATATACGTAGTATACATAAAAGAGAAAGTAATGTGACGGCGGTATAATTTTATTTTTGGAGATTTTGATGGCTTTTGGAGGTACCCTGAAACTAAATTATGTGGGTTAGCTGTGCAGGAACGTATAGCCTAAACTACTGGGCCGATTTTCATGAACTTTAAAAAACATTTTCAGAAAAATTATACATACCACCAGAAAATTTATTTTAGCTCTGAATTTGGGGGAGAGCCATCCTCCAAAAGTTTTAAACTTTTAATATGCATTATATATTATGTTCCATATAAGTCGTTTTAGCAGGAAGAATCTAGTTTCTGGAAAAATCTCTATAAACTCGCAAGGTATGGTTAATTTCCCCGCCTGGGGAGAAGTTATTTTTAATGGTAAATTTTGATGATATTTTCAATAGAAATTAAATTTAATCATGAAAACTCTAAAGGGCATTACTAATTACTAATAGATGGAAAATAATGGATCAAGTATGAACTCGAATATGAGAAAGTTTACTTAATAGCTGGACAGAATTTTTGATAGTACAGTCAATGAAGCGCCTCACTTTGAACGAACCAGTCAATACTTACACTTTGATGAAACCTATTACATTATCTTTTTTTTGGAGAGTTAAATTCAAATCAAGTTCGAAGTTAATTCAAAGTTAAGTTCGAATCAAAGTACTTCAGATTATATCATTTCCACTTATATATTTATATGATTTTCACATACTGTTTAAGCTAGTTTTTTTTTTGGAGGGCGGGGGGTCCATTTAACAGCTTAGGTCATTAAAAGATGGGGTTATCTGGCCACTTTACTCATCTACTCGATGTGGAAAACATGTCTTCACCTCTCTAGGATTCGAACTCACAGCTGGAGTTTAGATCTTGGTTTCATAGTCGAGAGGGCTACCTACCACTCGGCTACGCCGGCCCCCTGTTTCAGCTATTTCCCACCATTTTGTTTTTTCACCTCTATTTGTAATCAACGACCCCAAAAACCCCTTTCTCAACTTAGCCTTAAATTTAGCTTTTGTACTTTCTTATATAAAGAGAAAGTATTGTGATGGCGCGAAAATTCTGAACTTTGGATGGATTTGCACGTTTTGAGGTGCCCTGAATTTATAAAAATAATGTTTGCCTATCGTCTGTCAATTGGCTGTGCAGACGCATGGAGCCTAAAATACTGGGCCGATTTTGAAGAAATTTGGCATAAATATTTAGAAAAATCCCACCAGCTAAAAAGTAAAAATCTAGTTACCGAGATATTGATGAAAATACATCTGATTTTGTTGAAAATCGAAAACAAAAAGTAAAAATCCCCGGTTAAACGCTTTTTAAATGTTTTAAAAAAATCAAATTAATGTTATATATTATGGGATATGAGAAATGTTGAGAGAAATATGAAATATGGTTTTATCATTAACTAATGACTGGTAATTTGGTTGGAAAAGTGGATATTTTGGTTCTTTATTGACTCCACTATGAATCTATTTCTCCTTTAGTTTGTAAATTAAACCCTTCTTCAATAGAACCATATAGTTAGAATTTATAGGCATTACAAAGTACTTGAGATAACCTTGATCTATACATATAATTACGTCTGGGATATAGCTGCATAGAGTTTCATAATCACCTATGAATCACGATGAGTAAAATTCATGGATTTCAATCCGTTACAGTTTACAGAAAAAGTTGTTATAAAAACGAAGCAGGCTGGTTTTATGCAGTTAACTTTTATGAATATCTTTATAGGCTTTTAGTAATCTCTGTAATAAATGTTAAAATAAAGTGTAAGAGCGTGGCTTATAGAGAAGTATAATAAAAGAGTTGGGCTTAGTCAGCAAGTTCGGAGTTTGTTAAATGTACCTCATGTGAAAGTATTAAGCTTATATCCATGGATTGAGATTGGTTTTTTATACTGGAATAGAATTTTTAAATTTATGGACTAAAATATTTAACAAGGATCTCTTTTATTTTTTTATCTACAATTGATACGAAATATAAACATTGTATCTCTGTTTAGATCCGTACTTTACGTACTTGTATTCATTGCGCATGCGCGTTTCATGATTCCTCTTTTTTCAGCCCTAATGCGGTAAAAAAGAAGAATTCTTCACCTTAAACCACGATTAGCGAGTTTGTTTACATTTAACAAAACTAATTTGCTGTTTGTTTAATTAAAATAACTGTTTATATTTTTATATCGAGTTTTTAGTGAAAAACAATTATTGATTTATGTCATTATGACGAAAATGAGGAGAATAATACGCTCTCGAAATAATAAATTTGGCACAAAATACAACTAACGAATTAATGTCATCTTTATCAAAAGAGAAATACAAACTTGAATACAGGAAGTTTATTAGTTTTTTTTTCTTTATTTATTATTAAAATTCAACAACCGTAGATAAAGTACGGTACGCAACTCGTGCGATAACTTCATTTTGCTTTGCTCGAGTGGTTTTACTACCCTCGCTGTCGCTCGGGTGCAAACTCTACACACGCATGCAAAATGCTACTTTCCGCACTAGACACGTAATTACATACATGTGGAGTCAATAAAATTAGATTCAAAGTCTGATAAGAACTTTTTTATTAAAAAATCATTATTTTAACTAAATAATAATGATAACTTAAATAATTATCATTAATATATTAATTCTAAGAATTAACATCACCATGTTAAATTGATGAATTAACATCACCATGTTAACTTAATCTTAATTTATTTGACACTAAAAAGAACACTAAAAGAACTAAATAGATTCTGGTAAGATCTAAATTATCGAGCAACTGGTGGCAAACTTCAATAATCTACCTTTTATTTATTTCACCCCTGCCTATTTGTTATATGATACAGAGTATAGAATAAAAAAATACTAATTGAATCATTGATATGTTTTTGGTCATTGAATTAACATTTCGACTTGTCAATGATTTTCCATGAAGTGTAGAAAACCAGCATACATTTCTTCTAATTGACATCGTTGATAAATCTTAAAGTGCGAAATTATGAAATATTAATCTATTTTTATTACCATTTGGTCCGCCAGGAGCTCTCATATCATTTTATATAAAATATAAAACTTCTATCGACGAAATGTAGTACTACAATGAATACAAGTGATAACCAAACAACATTCTAGCTTCCTGGCACGAAAATTAAGAGCGTTACATTTTGCATGTCCATTATTGTAGCTCACCCAGCGTCAAAATATTGTACTATAAATGAAAACCTATCGACCTCCTGTTGAATCCAAAAAGCGTCACATTTTTGTGTTGGAACATCCTTCTGTACCCAGAGCTAAAATATATCCGTGTTAGAACATTCTTCTGTACCCCAAAGCTAAAACATATCCGTGTTAGAACATTCTTCTTTCTTCTGTACCCCAAAGCTAAAACATATCCGTGTTAGAACATTCTTCTGTACCCCAAAGCTAAAACATATCCGTGTTAGAACATTCTTCTGTATACCCAGAGCTAAAACATATCCGTGTTAGAACATTCTTCTGTACCCCAAAGCTAAAACATATCCGTGTTAGAACATTCTTCTGTACCCCAGAGCTAAAACATATCCGTGTTAGAACATTCTTCTGTACCCAGAGCTAAAACATATCCGTGTTAGAACATTCTTCTGTACCCAGAGCTAAAACATATCCGTGTTAGAACATTCTTCTGTACCCAGAGCTAAAACATATCCGTGTTAGAACATTCTTCTGTATACCCAGTGCTAAAACATATCCGTGTTAGAACATTCTTTTGTACCCAGAGCTAAAACATATTCGTGTTAGAACATTCTTCTGTACCCAGAGCTAAAACATATCCGTGTTAGAACATTCTTCTGTATACCCAGAGCTAAAACATATCCGTGTTAGAACATTCTTCTGTACCCAGAGCTAAAACATATCCGTGTTAGAACATTCTTCTGTACCCAGAGCTAAAACATATCCGTGTTAGAACATTCTTCTGTACCCAGAGCTAAAACATATCCGTGTTAGAACATTCTTCTGTACCCAGAGCTAAAACATATCCGTGTTAGAACATTCTTCTGTATACCCAGAGCTAAAACATATCCGTGTTAGAACATTCTTCTGTACCCCAAAGCTAAAACATATCCGTGTTAGAACATTCTTCTGTACCCCAAAGCTAAAACATATCCGTGTTAGAACATTCTTCTGTATACCCAGAGCTAAAACATATCCGTGTTAGAACATTCTTCTGTACCCCAAAGCTAAAACATATCCGTGTTAGAACATTCTTCTGTACCCCAGAGCTAAAACATATCCGTGTTAGAACATTCTTCTGTACCCAGAGCTAAAACATATCCGTGTTAGAACATTCTTCTGTACCCAGAGCTAAAACATATCCGTGTTAGAACATTCTTCTGTACCCCGAGCTAAAATATGTCCGTGTTAGAACATTCTTCTGTACCCAGAGCTAAAATATATCCGTGTTAGAACATTCTTCTGTACCCAGAGCTAAAACATATCCGTGTTAGAACATTCTTCTGTACCCAGAGCTAAAACATATCCGTGTTAGAACATTCTTCTGTATACCCAGAGCTAAAACATATCCGTGTTAGAACATTCTTCTGTACCCAGAGCTAAAATATATCCGTGTTAGAACATTCTTCTGTACCCCAAAGCTAAAACATATCCGTGTTAGAACATTCTTCTGTACCCAGAGCTAAAATATGTCCGTGTTAGAACATTCTTCTGTACCCAGAGCTAAAACATATCCGTGTTAGAACATTCTTCTGTATACCCAGAGCTAAAACATATCCGTGTTAGAACATTCTTCTGTACCCAGAGCTAAAACATATCCGTGTTAGAACATTCTTCTGTACCCAGAGCTAAAACATATCCGTGTTAGAACATTCTTCTGTATACCCAGAGCTAAAACATATCCGTGTTAGAACATTCTTCTGTACCCAGAGCTAAAACATATCCGTGTTAGAACATTTTTCTGTACCCTAGAGCTAAAACATATCCATGTTAAAAGGGTAATATATACAGTAGAAATTATCAGTTGGAAACAGTCAAGATACTGATATAATATGGTAACCTTCAATTTATTTAACATGGGTAACATCTTACTGCGCATGTGTTTCTCTCCTTATCTTTATCTAAATAAAAGGTTTGTATACACTAAACAATAACCGATGATTCTATTCTTTGCGTTTCCATTTCCTTTTAGATTTTTATGGGTAAAAGATAATACACGGTTGTTCTTTACAAGTGTCCAAGTAAATGTGTTCGGGTCTCTAAAAAAAGACTTAAGTGAAAAAATGGATCTCGGTAAGATATGAAACCCTAAGGCTATGTAAGTTTGTCCTATGTAAGTAAATAAAGGTCGGTGATATCAGGAAGATTCTAAATGTATTACATAGAAGAGGGAAGGGCACACACATATCTCACACCATTAGTCCTATACTTTACCCTTTTGCCTACTTCATCTTAAGCAAGTAAAGTAATGCAGTTTTTCTTTACTTCTTTCTAAAGCCCACGGATGCTTTTTGCTTACTCTATAGAATCCTAGTGATACATTGGTTTAATATATTCTCTGCAATGTTTGGCCTCACCTACGTTTTTTTTTTTTTTTTATATCTCTCTTATTTTTTGTCGCATTTTCTCTATATTATTTTTATCTTAGACAAAGTAAAAGGACAACTATTTTCTGGCATCTCCATGGAAACGAAAAAGTGTAAAATCTTTTCATCTCTGAATAATAATTTTAAAATTATACACAGTTGTTGGTATATTCATGATATATGTATTATTCTAATAATAATACCATTTATTAACTAATAATAATACCATTTATTAACTAATAATAATACCATTTATTAACTAATAATAATACCATTTATTAACTAATAATAATACCATTTATTAACTAATAATAATACCATTTATTAACTAATAATAATACCATTTATTAACTAATAATAATACCATTTATTAACTAATAATAATACCATTTATTAACTAATAATAATACCATTTATTAACTAATAATAATACCATTTATTAACTAATAATAATACCATTTATCAACTATTAATAATATCATTTCACTTTTTAATGATAACTGTACAAACATATTATAATAATTTGAAAAATTTTATGAATCACATATTGCAGAAAGGAGATATGTCCATTTTTTTTGACAAAATTTACTTTTTTGCATTTTTGTGAACTAAAAGCTTAGGCACATCTTTAGGTAAAAAACGAGACTTTTCTTGAAACGAGAATAACTCTTTCTGTATTTATTTTCAATTTATATTTTCCATGTAATGCATAAAGTATTCATGTCCAGGGTTATTTTGCTATATTTGCCCCTCCGTAGGGGGCAAAATATTGGAGATAGAAAAAATAGTTTTAAGTAAAAGTTTATTATTTTTCACCGTAGATCCAAATATGCTTTCAAAAATATACATTCCAATTTGAAATTTTGAAGTTGGGTGGCCTGGGGGCAAACTAGGATGTTGCCCCTAGTGGGCGATTGCATGAAAACAAACTTCCCTTTTATGATAGGGATCCCCTAAGTTTCTTTAATTTATCTCAAACCGTTCAAAAGTTAAGAGAGAGGGGGGGGGGGGAGACTTTTGGACCACCCTGTGTATTCTTTCGTTACTATGGTCAGTCTGTCCTGATATTTTCCGAACCTATATCTGAATAAACAGGTCAAGTGTGTGCTAGTCAGCACACAGCGAGGGTCCGTAGGCAACCCTGTATAGTTTAAGTAGTACCCTATTGATGGTGTTTTTTAAAATGCTAAAAATCATCCTTTGAACTAACCTATGGGTCTGATATTCTCAAAACACATAAACTTCTGATAAAGTATTTTTTTGCCACTGAACCGGACTAAAACCAATACAACGAAAAGACCATAGTTAAAAAAAACGTATTTTGTCAATATAAAATAAAATATTATTTTTTTCGGAATTTCAAAAAAGTGGTATCTTTACTTTTAGTCGAAGAATGTTCAGGAATTTTTTCAGATTTTTTGCACTTCACATAAGCGAGATAGAGGGGGGGGGGGGGGGCACGTTTCACACCCATTTCAAACTTGCCTACGCTCGCCCTATCAAAGTTATAAAATTAGAATTATATATTTTTGTAATCAGCTCGACGTACCCTTTCATATGATACCCCTCACGGTGTAGAAAAAAAAAATTTAGCCCTTAGGTTTTTTTACCCTAATTTTTTTGAAAAATATTTTCATTAAGTCACTATATTTTTGATATATGTGGGTAGATACAAGACATATACATGCCAAATTTCAAAGTAATCGGACGAAAGGTGTAGCCCTGAGAGCAGGCGACAGGACGGACGGACAGACACACGCAGGAAAATGTAAGGGTCCTTGGTTTTGCCTACGGACCCTAAAAACTACGAATTCAATAAGATTTAGATAGGACATCAAAATCAGTTAACACGTTGGTCCATTATTAATTTAAACTTTTTTCAAAAACAATATCATAAGCCTAACAAAAGTACTTGTGTAAAAAATAAGCAAAGTCTCGCGTAAAACGTTGTGAGATCATTGGCAGCCCTGTTTTAGTTTAGTGTGGTTAATCCATATGTCAATATGTCACCGTCCTAACATGAACATGTTGCTATCATAACTTTAATATTAAATTTTAAAATTGTAATTTCTATTTAGCTTACTCTAAATATTATAACTCTAAAGCTATATAAAAGTACGTCAAGTTATATATTGGAACAAAAATTTTATTACCTACATAAGGAAAAAAAACCCAAAAGGATAAATTCTAGGGCAATATTTTATTTGAGTATATTTGTTTGTCTATTTTAAAGAGTAGATTTTATTGGTTGGATATTTATGATGTCGTTACTTACTTCCTTCCTTTTTAGATTCTAAACCAAGCTATAGAAGTCTTATTTATAAGCATTATTTTCTTCCAACTTATTTATGATTACCTTTTTAAAATTTAGATCCTCGTGAATATTTTAAAGTACTACAGGGTATACGGTTATACAATCCTTCCCGCTTCCAACTACATCAGTATAAGATTTATGGAAAACTGGTAGTTTACTTAACACATCGATAGACTCATTAGTTTTTACATTTACTTAATTCAGTAGCAATCTAATCTACTTGTAGATCATTTTTTTAACAATTAATGTCGTTAATATATTATATTATATATTATTACTCGTAACTCGTAAACATATAATATATAATTACGAATATTAAATATATTTCTATTAACGTAGAATTTAGCGAATTTTTCCACGAGAAACTATCAGATACACATAAACTCATAATTTATTGAAAATTTCATAGATTTTTAAGTAAATTAAATTATGAAGGAGACAAAGCAACAAATATGTTCCTAAAGAAAGCAAACTAATAAGTCTGCGTTTAAAAAAATCAAATTAATAAGTCTGCGTTTAAAGAAAGCAAACTAATAAGTCTGCGTTTAAAGAAAGCAAATTAATAAGTCTCCGTTTAAAGAAAGCAAACAAATAAGTCAGCGTTTAAAGAAAGCAAACTAATAAGTCTGCGTTTAAAGAAAGCAAACTAATAAGTCTGCGTTTATAGAAAGCAAACTATTATTTCTGCGTTTAAAGAAAGCAAACTAATAAGTCTGCGTTTAAAGAAAGCAAACTAATAAGTCTGCGTTTAAAGAAAGCAAACAAATAAGTCTGCGTTTAAAGAAAGCAAACTAATAAGTCTGCGTTTAAAGAAAGCAAACTAATAAGTCTGCGTTTAATGACAACAAACTCATAAGTCTGCGTTTATAGAAAGCAAACTAATAAGTCTGCGTTTAAAGAAAGCAAACTAATAAGTCTGCGTTTAAAGAAAGCAAACTAATAAGTCTGCGTTTAAAGAATGCAAACTAATAAGTCTGCGTTTAAAGAAAGCAAACTAATAAGTCTGCGTTTAAAGAAAGCAAACTAATAAGTCTGCGTTTATAGAAAGCAAACTATTAATTCTGCGTTTAAAGAAAGCAAACTAATAAGTCTGCGTTTAAAGAAAGCAAACAAATAAGTCTGCCTTTAATTAAAGCAATCAACAAGAACGTGGTTAACCAGTCTGTGTTTAAAGAATACAATCCTACAAGTTATTTTAAAACTGCAATCTAATAAGTAATTGTTTAAAGAAAGTAATCCAACAAGTTTGTGTTTAAAGAAAGCAATCCAACAAGTCATTGTTATAAGAAAACAATCCTACAAGTCTTTGTTATAAGAAAGTTATCCCACAAGTCTGTCTTTAAAGAAAGCAATCCAACAAGCCTTTGTTATAAATAAGCAATTTAACAAGCCTTTGTTATAAGAAAGCAATCCAACAAATCTTTCTAATAAGAAAGTTATCCCACAAGTATGACTTTAAAGAAAGCAATCCAACAAGTTTGTGTTTAAAGAAATCAATCCAACAAGTCGTTGTTATAAGAAAGAAATCCAACAAGTCTGTGTTTAAAGAAAGCAATCCAACAGTCTGTGTTTAAAGAAAGCAATCCAACAAGTCTGTGTTTAAAGAAAGCAATCCATTAGTCTGTGTTTAAAGAAATCAATCTAACAAGCATGAGCCCCATTTGAATTTTTCCAGGGAGGGGCCACCGCTAACGAGAGGAGGTAGGTTTCATCATTCTTGTATGTACCCCTGAAGATAAAAATATTTATTTTGAAACAACTGTAAAACTACAATTTATATTTTTACTTTTGGCATCAATGAAAAATCTATAATATAGATATGTCTCTGTTTATTCTAGGTATGAAATATAATTTATTCAAATTCATTGTGTCATATAAGAGAGAGCAATTTGATCTGATCCATAGTTAATTGAATAGGAGATAGACTAAACGCTATCAATGTTGAATCTATCAATATTTCTGGTTTCTATTCCTGGACCATTGAGGTACAGTATTGATCTATTCTTACCTATATATATTAGGTCAATCCTTCTCTCAAGAAAATATATATACGAAATACAGATAATAATGTTCAAAATTTAAATTAACATTTGATGTGAATCTTTGTTCGTTAAACATTTTTCAAAAAAAGTGTAACAATTAGTAAAGCTTATAGCTTCCTCGGCCCCATTAGACCTGTAATTTGACAAATAAAAACATGAATATAAAAATGATGCAATACTACTAGAAATTAAAAGTGTAGTTGTTTGGACCTGATTTGATTCCCAGTGGGATCACTTAATGTTTTATAATAATAAAAGGTCGTAGACAGTTCAAATTAATATAGTACCATCTGTTGGCTACTTTCGATTAAGAAACCAAATTTCATAAAGATATATAACTCGGGGAACTGTAAATTGCACCACTTTTTTGGAACGAAGTAAACCAAAGTATGTAAATTGCACCAATCATGTTAAAAACGAAGTAGATCAAACTATGTAAATTGCACCACTACCTCTTGAAACGAAGTAAGTAAAATAGTGTAAATTGCACAACTTTTTTTTGCACAATAGGGCATATGTAAATTGCACCATTTTTTTAAGATGAGGTAAGTGAAACAATGTAAATTGCACCACTACCTCTTGAAACGATTAAAGTTTTTCTTTTTCTTCTTAGTTCATTATAAGGTTTGCCAGTCATGTTGTATGGGGTAGAAACGTGGACATTGTCTCAGAAGGTCATAAGTAAATTACGAATTAACCAAAGAAGGATGGAACGAATAATGCTTGGAATAACAAGGAGAGACCGATGGACGAATGATAGATTAAGGCTTACAACTGGAATAGAGGATGTTGGAGAGACAATGCTTATGAGGAAGTGGAAATGGGCCGGGCACATTGCAAGAACAACAGACGGAAGGTGGACGAAGAAGCTAATTAACTGGTATCCGAGGGGTGAGAAAAGAAGGAAGGGTAGACCACAGGTCCGCTGGGACGATGAAATGAGGAAATCTTGTGGAGGAGAGACCTGGCAGAGGGTAGCCCTGGAAAGGACGGAGTGGAAGCGGATGGGAGAAGTATACAAAGATGTCTGGTTATACAAATGATTAAAGGAAAAGAAAGTAGGATTATGCATGTTCTAGTATATCCATGTTTAATTTTTTCTAAAATAAAATAAAAATGTCATAAAACAGACCAACTTGCGACTGCGCAATCCACAGAACTATTCTGATTTGCCGAATTATGTTAAAAAAAAAAAAAAAAAAAGAATAAAGAAACTGATTTTATATAAATATTATGTATATAAGAAGACTGTATTTTATTATTTATAATTTTGAATTTTCTGGCAATAAATGGTTATTTATTTATTTATTTTATTTATTATAAGGTGGGTTCACACTAGGCCAAGGAATGGCCATCCAACGACCAATGGTCGAATCTTGGTCGGAAACCCTTGGCGTTGAGTCATCTCGTTTACACAGGAAGATATTAGGATCATAGGCTAATATCCGATATAAATATCTATCCGGCTAAATATCCGGCTGATATTTAGGCTAATACCGAACAGTACCATACTGTACGGTTCGGGTAGGAAGGGATCCAACTTTCAGTTGGTTGAGTTGAATGTAGGTACTACAACAGCTCTATATTTTACTTCACCTTAGTAAACAAGAGTTTTTTTCGAGATTTCAACTGAATTATCCGTTTTAGGTGTTTTCAAGACCTCATGAGTGGTTTTTAGCATTACGCGACGTCTTGTGTGTGTGTGTGTATGTTATCATCGTAGCGCCCAGGATATTTAACCTAGAGAATTGAAACTTGGCAGAAAAATCACTCTTTTCCTGTAGGGGTGCTACCCGGAAAATCAACATTTTCAACCCAGTTTTCTGCAAAAATAAAAACATCTAAAAGTGGTCCGATTGTGTTGAAATTTGGCACGAATGTACCTCCCTGTATGACAAACAAATCCACTAAATGTCATTTTGATATTGGCTGCCATTTTTAAGTTATCGATTTTTGAATTGTGAAACTTTGACGGTTAATAATAATACCTAAATTATAAATAATTTGTTGACATATAGCATATCGTTAGAACCGGTAAAAAATAAGGAACAAACCGAAGTGAGAAAAAGTTCCGAGGTACCCCGTACACGATTTTTTATCCTTATAATTAAAATTTCAAGATAAAAAGAACTTTTTATATACTACGTTTTTAAATTTTCTGTTGAATCGTATGTAATGTTGATAATATAATTGTTATTGTTATTTAATATATAATGTTAGTGAAAAAAAAAAAAAAATAGTTACGAATTTATTTACTTCACATAAATGACAACCATCTAGAGAGCAACGGATCTCCCCAACACCAAATCTAAAGCGTGCCATCGATATGTTTTAAATAATATAATCGATAAATAATATATTCGATATTTCCTGTTTTGCTGTCATTCAATGGTTATCTATCACAAATTTGAGACCCGTCAAAATTAAGATTGCGTAAATATGGGATATGACAAAACAAATAAAATAACTTGCGGATTTTTTCCGAACTAACTTTCCGTACAGCAAAATTTGCTGAAAACCAATTAAATTCTACTGAAAGATGGCTAAAAGTATTAAAATAATGCATTGTCATCGTGTTCTGAGCTATGCTAAAAGTTTCAAATGTCTAGCGTCCAGCTATTCGGGAAGTTAGTTAGAAATCGATTGCCAGATTTGTACCGGACAAACAAACAAACAAGAAAGCAAGCTAATAAAAACGTAGTAAAAAATGGTGCAATTTACATTTTTTTTATACCTCGTAAAATCTTGTTTATTCTCATAATTAAAAAATGGTGCAGTTTACATTATCCTAACGCGCCGATTTTATCGATGGTTATTCAGAAAAGAGGTTGAAAGGAATTGGTGCAATTTACATAGTTTGACCTACCTCGTTCTGGAAGGCAGTGGTGCAATTTACTTGATTTTCCTTACCTCGTTTTGAGAAGTAGTGGTGCAATTCACAAGGTTTTTCTTACTTCGTAAAACATTCTTTTTTATTTCTGCTAAAAACATGGTGCAATTTACATATACCCATATAGCTCATCATTAACAACAGTTAGTTCGCATGCGAAAGAGAAAGTAATGGATGAGAGTTGAAATTAATAAGGGGCCGATATTCTGCATATATGACCTAACATTCAAATTTATTTAAAATCGAAGGAGTAGATTTAAAGATATGGCACTTTGCAAAGAAGTTGACGGAAAGATTTCTCTCAAGGAATTATTGAATTTACAAAAATTTCTTTCATTATAATGATCACAATGCTTAAAAAAATTGGAACCAATATATAGATCAATAGATCCTATTTGGATGATTGGATCTATCTTTTGTTAACTTAGGTAAGCTAGTAAGCAAAAGTACTTTTTTTTTTAGGGATTTGGCAGAAAATAGCCATCTGCGACAATTCGCAGATTGCTATTTTCATCAATATGAAGTAATAAATTTTGTTAGAGGTTTCGCCTCTCGAATCTAAGTATTCTTAGATTTTTAGATCATCATTGATCTACAACTCGAACTTTAGTTTCCAACCCAACATGCAGAAGATTTTATCGTCAATGTTACTAAACTATCATCAATAACAACTAGTATTTTGTAGTACAATGCGACGCACTAAATACGTGTCATCATGCGTATAGTAATACGCACAGTAATATAGTTACAGAGGAACTATATTAGCTCATACAACTATATAGTTTTATACTATATTAAGCCCTCTTTAGCATGTCTTGCCCTAGGACCTTCAGTGGCTTTTAAGCCTCTTGGAGGGCCTAGGCCTACACTTCACTGGCTGTTGCGCCACATGGAGGGCCTAGGCCTACAATCCACTGGCTGTTGCGCCATGTGGAGGGCCTAGGCCTATACCCCACTGGCTGGCTGTAGTACCACGGAGTTAGTTAGTTAGTTTCTAGTATTATTAAAACATGTGTATCTCAAACGAAAGGCCTCTTGCGCCACTGCATTCTTCAACTATTAGTTTATTAAACAACTTGCTTTTTTGAGAGGGGAGTTTGATACAACTTAAATAATTGATAGTTCTTAACCATCACGGAAATAGTTGGAATAGAACCCTGTAAAGGTGAAAAATTCAAGAACCAGACATCACATGTGCCACCTTTATAGTTTTCCTTTTGGGATTACGTGAAACTTTCTTGGCCATCGTACCTTTGGCAACAATCTTAAATAACTTAAACGGGACATTTCTTATATTTCTTTAAAAAAGGTGCAAGATATTTATACTTCTATAAACTTTGAATTCTTTTTAGGGTCCGTAGGCAAAACCAAGGACCCTTATATTTTCCTGCGTGTGTCTGTCCGTCCGTCCTGTCGCCTGCTCTCACGGCTACACATTTCGTCCGATCACTTTGAAATTTGGTATGTATGTGTCTTGTACCTACCCACATAATATTTTAAAAATATAGCGACTTAAAAAAAAAATTTTTCAAAAAGAAAAAGGGTAAAAAAACATAAGGGTTAAATTTTTTTTTTTTTTTTTTTTTTTTTTTCGACACCGTGAGGGGTATCGAGATGATTACAAAAATATATAATTCTTTGGTTATAACTTTGATAGGGGAGAGTGGGCGAGTTTAAAGTGGGTGTGAAACGTGTCCCCCCCCCCCCTCTATCTCGCTTATGTGAAGTGAAAAAAATCTGAAAAAATTCCTTCCATTCTTCGACCAAAAGTAAAGATACCACTTTTTGAACATTTCGAATAAAATATTATTTTATTTTTTATTGACAAAATACGTTTTTTATAACTATGGTCTTTTTTATGTATTTATATGGTTGTAGTCCGGTTCAGTGGCAAAAACATACTTTATCAGAAGTTTTTTTATGTGTTTTGAGAATATCAGACCCATAGGATAGTTCAAAGTAAGCTCTTTAGCATTTTAAAAAACACCATCAATAGGGTACTACATAAACTATACAGGGTTGCCTACGGACCCTCGCTGTGTACTGACTAGCACGCACTTAACCTGTTTATTTAACTTTCTGTTGTACGTAGTAAATATTATATATAGAGAAACTAATGTGATATTTGAGAAAGATTGTTGAATTAATTGTGATGACGCAAGAATTTGATTTATCCATTAGGTCTCTTAAAAGTTCAAAAAAGTGTTTTTGAAAAAAAAAAAAAAATTTATCTGTCCTCTTTGCAAAAGCCTAAACTACTTGGATGATTTTAATGCAATTTCTAAAATGAATTAATAAATCTCAATCAAGAAAATAAATGTAGCTCTAAATTTGGGAGAGCTATCCCCCAAAAACTTTTAATAAAATGAAAATGTATTTTTATTTATGAAAAAGTTCCGACGATGTTTATTTAAAAAGAAAAATATAAAATGTGATCAATTTTATATGAAATTGACCATATACAAGTAAGTCTATTTCCTGGAGAACATCTAGTTTTATTGATGTAGATATTGATCAAATTAAATTTGTCCCCAGCTGAAACGGAAACCGAAATGTAAACCACCACCAGTTGAACACTTTACTCATATGTTAAATAATAAATAAATAAATTAGATAGTGTGGTATTGAAAATCATTGTGTGCATTTACGCATATCGAAATAAGAAGTGATACCTCGTAACTACCAAAATGGTGATTTTGAGGTTTTCATTATATTGGCCTTGGGAGGCTTGTCTGCAACTACATGCGAGGTCTCGTAAGTGAAAAAAAAAAAAAAAAAAATCCTTCACATAGAAAATGGGCAGTCGTGACATCTCGTATCAGAATCGCAAACTACTTGTTATGTGATAGCTTATAACCACACCTCGTATGTGTTTTGGTGAAGGTTAGTTGTAACACCTCATAACTGAGCTGCTAATTCGTAAGTGAGACCTCGTATGTGTTCACTTTATTAAAGAAGTGACATAATGAGTAGGGTGGGCCGAAAAAACTTATTTTTTTTATTTCAAAGTTGTAATAGTGCGGAAAAGTTGAGAATTATATAGACTAAAAAGAAGGAAAAAAATTATCAAAATCGGTTGACATCTTCCGGTCGCGCATAGGCCCCAAACAAAGTTTGACAAAATATGAAAAACTTAGTTTTTGCGATTACTATTTCACTGCAGGACTTTGTTCCAGGCGATATTTCTGACTTAATGTAACTCTATAAAAAAAACTAACTAGCCTATCTTGTAGGGCTTGAAGTGACGCAGATTGGTCATATTTTGGATCTGACCTCCCTAACGCCCTCAAATGCCAAAAAAAGGAAAACTATCAAAAAGCTTTTGATAGTGTACACTTTTATTACGAGTACTTTTTTTTTTTACGTGAAAACCCGAATAAAAAGTATCCTATCTTGTAGAGGGCACTTCGGAGAAGATATTTTTGGCCTCTAGATCATTTGGTTTTGTAAAAAGTTTTTGATGAAGCTTTTTTTTCTCCGATGAAAATTTCTTTTTATTTAATTATTACTGACCTTTTCATATTCTACCTAATTCAGACCTTTTTTTAAATAATAATTGTTTCCTCATTGTGATTATTTGAACTTTTAAAGTTTTATTCAAACTCCATTGATTCGAATAGAATTAAAACCTCCCTCTACATACTAAGTATTCACATAACATTAAGGATAGCAAATAGAACCAAATAATAATGCCACATATACAATTTTAATTAAAACTCACAATGTATTTCACAAATTAGCTCTGCTTGAATCGAAATTCGTCAAAACAAATCTCATTGGCCTTACTAATTTCGACTTTCAACTGAGTCACAATTTTGTTCGTATTTATAAGTTATCCAATATTGAAACACTGTTGAGGTTAAGTCTCTTAGTTAAACTTTCTCTTCGTGCTTAAGATTGTATCTAATTTGTGTCGTAATTTCTTAAACTTAATTAAGGAATCAAGTTTAAAACCATTTAATTATGAAACTGGATAGTGTTCATGTTAATTTCCCAGGAAAGTTACATTTTACTTTGGTTTGGTTTTCCTTCTTACATATATTCCCTTATAAGGTTTGAAATTTAATACAAAAATGAAAATTCATTGAAAATTTAAGTACAATGTTAAATTTAACTTAATTTAGGGTGCTTTTGGAATTTTTTTGTTTTATTTATTTAATTGAATTAATGTGTAGAGTAGTCTAAGTTATTTTATCTTATAACCTAATTGTATTTTCCTCTTTTAAAATTTGTATTACTGCTTAACAAAAGAAGTATACTTTTCACAAAGTGTTGAAATAAAAGAGTCTCTATTTTTACAAAAATACTTAATAAAATAATTCAGAGTAGCTTTTAGCCACTATAGGGCCATCATCAGTGCTTAATCAGCAGAGACCTTCAAATGCCTTTTTGCCATGGCGCCATACTAAAATGCCACATTTTTCCTATTTTTCGGTATAAAGCCACATTTTGCCGATTTTCGGTAAAATGCCACACTTTGTGCCACATTTTGCCTTATTTGGGCCAAGTTCTGAGAAAAAATAGAAATATTCTAATATTCTAAGGGGTTCTACTTCAACCCATGAAACCAGGTAAGATACGCCCTTGCAGGGCAGGATTCCAAGGTGCTGAGGATTCCCCAAGTGAGGTGGATTCCTATCTTAGGGTAGTGACACACTTCGTCATTCGGGTAGCGCCACTCGAGTGGTGCTACCCAATCACCAATGATAATAGAATGCAACCTACCACAAGAGGTGGCGCCACACGCCGGGTAGCACTACCCAGTCCACCGTCCCTCTGTCTAGCCGCTACCTGCAGGTGGCGCCACCCAGTCAGCCCATTGTTTTCAATAGAACCCGTCAGACGTTGTCATCTAAGCCACTGCCACTCAGTCCCCACTCCTTCAATCAAATCTAGGGGAAAGTTGAAAAATAAATGCCACATTTGGACAAAATAAGTGCCATATTGCCACACTTTTTAGTGCCACATTTCATAAAAATAAATGCTACATTTTGAAGGTCTCTGTTAATCAGTCATCAAAATGTCGAAAAGGAAAACCGAGACAATAAAACGAAATATCAGTTAAGAGACAATAAGAAAACAATTAAATAAATAAGTAGCAACGTACAAAAAAAATCGTAAATAGATCTTAAAATATAAAGAATGCTTAACAAAGTCACTGCACTTCTCTCTGCCAATGTTTTAAATAACATTTTTTTAATGGCTTTTTTATTAGTAATTTTTTATGTTCTTTTTATATCTTATTATTACCGAATTTTTAAGAAAATTAAGCTATTGCAATGGCTTCAAAAAGTTTGAAAATTTTCTCATTGGAAATTCATTTTAGACTATTCTGAATCGATTCCTAAAATGTAACACTTTTTTTATGTATGTATATATTATGTATGTATACATTATATGTGTCACTCCAGACGATATCTCCCCTTAGGATGCACTTAATAATTCCAAACAAATTTGAAAGTGTCAATAATATAAAAAGAAAGGATTAGTTCGTTGGCCAAAAAAAATTTTTGGAGTCCATTTAGGGGTCAAATTTTGACCATTTAGGGTCAAAAGTCAAAAATAGCATAGAAACATTTTTTTTCCATTTTACCCCCCTCTTGTATGAAAATATTACAAAAGTGTATATAACAACAATTACTGTTCTCTTAAAGAGCTTTCCAACGAGATGCATCTTGAAGGGTTAATACTATTTTGAATTTTGTTCCCCGTAGCCTTATGTACCAATTTTTTTTTTTCACCCATCAAAATTCTAAACCAAAATTTTCTTATATTATCATAATACGTAGATTTACATGCCAATAATACGCAGATTTCTTTGTAAATTCGCTCATTAAGTCATGGTGCATGACTGGACTTTTTTCTCATTTTATTGATTCATTTTGGTTGTTTTGTTTATTTATTCATCTATTTATTTATTTATTTTCATTTTCCTAGTTATTGTCATTGTCAGTGTTTTATATTTTATGCTCTTGTTAGGAGTTTAGTATGAATTACATTT
The DNA here is from genome assembly GCA_951217055.1 of Gerris lacustris. Taxonomy (NCBI): domain Eukaryota; kingdom Metazoa; phylum Arthropoda; class Insecta; order Hemiptera; family Gerridae; genus Gerris; species Gerris lacustris. The sequence continues at coordinate 64,982,973 of OX578280.1, read as the reverse complement.
ATATTTTAATTTTTCCTTATTGTATCTTAACTTTTTTTCGTTATTTATTTCAACCTTTTAATGATTACCTCCACTAACGTTTCATATCTTAAATTTTAACAAAAAAATAAAAAATAATAATAACAATAAAGAAAAAATAATAATAATAATAAATAAAAAATAATAACAAAAAATAAAAAATAAATAAAATAACTCTTTTTTTATTGGTTTGGTTTTATTTATGTTAATTGGTTTAACTAATATAATAAAGATTAGTAATTCTAAATCCTTTATACCTGACCTTGAAACAGTGGCATATATTTATATATGCATATATTTCAATTATTAAAAAATAATTTAATAATATACACAGTTGAGAAGAAAAATTAATAGAAAAAGAAACCAAGGGAAAAGAGAAAATTCTTTCATGCATGAAATTAAATGGCAAAAACTGAAGAAAAATTGAAACTTATTTAAAGTTAACGAAAAAATGAAGGTAACGATCCAATCTCACATTTTTACTTTCTCATGTGTATGAAGTGTATAAAAATATATCAAAGAGAAGAATTGTAATAGTGAGCGAAAATCTGATGTATTTCGCGCTTACATAAGCATTTTAAGGTAAAATTGTTTTTGGCTCTGGGGGACAGAAGAAAATTATTTCACGCAAAAAACGACATGAAAAATGTGGTGCTTTTAAATATCACACAAGGAAGTTAGGATTTCGGAAGACAGGAGGTCGATAGGTTTTTATTTATAGTAACATATTTAAACAATAGGCGGGCTGAAGTTTCAATGAACGACATTTAAAATGTAACGCTTTTAAATATCGTGCTAGGAAGTTGGGATTTGACAGGAGGTCGATAGGTTTTTATCTATAGTAACATATTTAAACAATAGGTGTTTGTATTCATTGTACTACTATCACTATCACCTTATTATTAAACATAAACGTATAGTATTTAACAGGCGGTTGTATAAATTTTGGTTTGTATTTTCAGCAAACTAAGCTTCAATTTCATCGATCTCAAAGAAAATAGATGTCTTCCGAGAAAACAACTTATATTTGAACCATATTTCATTTAAATACACTATTTTTTTTTTTTTTTCTTTTATCAAATTCGTCAGAACCATTCATTAAAAAAAATAATTTGTTATAAATTAATTTAGGTCTAGCCTCCTAATTTAGAGTATATTCATTAATTATTTAATTTCTGGGGGACTAACTTAAAATTGTTTATCTATGATTGATACGAAATATAAACATTTTATCTCTGATTTAGATGCGTAGAAACTGATTCTTTTCATAGTTGTATTCATTGCGCTTGCGCGTTTCATATTTCTTCTTTATTTCTGCACTAGGGCGGGAATAAAAAATAATTCTTCCCCTCATAGCACGATTAGTGTTAATTGTTTATATTTAACAAAACTATTTTGCTGTTTGTTTAAAGTAACTGCTTTTTAGGGTTTTGTAGATACTTCTCAAAACCCTTATGCCGAGGGTGATGTGTCCGTCTGTCCGTCGCTCTTTGGTTCATAGGGCCCGAACCGTTTAAGCGAAAGTGCTGAAATTTGAAACACTGGTGCAACTTTTTGACCCAACCACAGGAAAATTATATAGAAGTTCAAAATTTGATATGCACATGCGCAATTCGAAAAAATGTGATAAACTCAAAATTTTTAATTTTTTTAAATTTTTGAATGAGGTATCAAATGAAAGCTGCTGAAGAGTAGGACACAAATATATATATGCTTTTTTAAATTTTCCATTTCTTATTGGTTAAAAAAATCAAAATATACCCAAAAAAATCCCCCCCCCCCATCCACTATAGATCGGCTGGTGCTAAAATTTCGAAATAATTCATGCTAATACCTTATTGTGGCGCGATGAAAATTCCGGGAGTTCATCCTAAATTTTCAAAAATTGCCAATTTTGGACTCGAAAAAGTGAAATGCGCCCAAAATTTTATGTTTTGAAAATTTTGAGTTGGGTATCAAATGAAAGCTGCTGAAGAGTAGGACACAAATATACATATGCTTTTTTAAATTTTGCATTCCTTATTAGTTAAAAAAATCAAAATATACCCAAAAAAAAATGTCCCCCCCCAACCACTATAGTTCGGCTGGTGCTAAAATTTCGAAATAATTCATGCTAATACCTTATTGTGGCGCGATGAAAATTCCGGGAGTTCATCCTAAATTTTCAAAAATTGCCAATTTTTGGGCGCGAAAAAGTGAAGTGCGCCCAAAATTTTATTTTTTGAAAATTTTGAGTTGGGTATCAAATGAAAGCTGCTGAAGAGTAGGACACAAATATATATATGCTTTTTTAAATTTTACATTTCTTATTGGTTAAATAAATCAAAATATTCCCAAAAAACACCCCCCCCCCCCCAACCACTATATAACGGCTGGTGCTAAAATTTCAAAATAATTCATGGTTATACCTTATGGTGGGGCGATGCAAATCTGAAAAATGAAATTTATCTCCCCGGGGAATCAAACCCGGGACCCTTGAGATCGAAGACAAAAAAATCATAATTACATAACGGGTATGTTTACTCATCTACAAAACCCTAAAAAGTACTTGGACGCAAGTACTTCCCTGTGATTTTTTCGTATTAATTATTAATATCCAACAATCGTAATTCAAGTACGGTAAGCAACTCATGCGAAAACTGCATTTTGCTTTGTTCGTGCGTGGTTTTATTATCATCGCTGTCGCTCGGGTGCAAACTCCACACTCGCATGCAAAATGATACTTTACGCATTAGACGCGTAATGTACTATTTTAGTTTTTTACAAATTTTATGAAACAATAATAGTCCATAACGTTATCAATAAAAAACATAAGTCATTATCCCCGGAAAAAAATCGAATTTACGAACAACTAGATATGATAGGGATTATATATATATATATATATATATATATGTGTATAAAAAGTTTTTCATAAATATAATTTTTCATACTAACCCAGCAAAATTTTCCCTTCAAGTTAAACTCTGTGAGATTTCTTTTCTTTTCTTTCCCCTCTAAACTTTCCTCTCAATTTTAAAAAATTTTCCTGTAATAGTAATACCAGGGAATTTTCGAATGCTTTACCTTGCTCCGTGTTCGTTTATTCTTAACAGATTTTTTTCTATAAAAAAAAGGGCAATTATTTTTTAAAGTGGTTCTACTTTTGAAGGTGAACCACTTAATTCACTTAATTGTGCTTGAAAATTAAAATTATACCTTACCACTTTTATTTCTATGGCAAAGGATTTTATTTTGCACTTCATATATATATATATATATATATATATATATATATATATATATATATATATATATATAAAACCAGATCTAGAGAGTAAAAATACTCTAATATATAATTATTTAAGTGTTATTAATTGTATCTAGTTTTAAACTGGCTCTAGAATTTACTTTGAAAAATTGTTTAACTGAATTGAAAATAACTCTTCTAGAAAAATAAATTGTAGAAACATTTACAATCGTTTTGAAATGAAAATCATACTCAATTGAAACAAAAATTAAAAACTATTCTCAGCAATATTTGTCTTCATATTATAATAGTAATGCATGGGAGACCTACGTTCAGGAATGGGCCTAGATTCAAAAATAAATAAATAATGAAAGAAAAAAATTGATAAATTGAAAAGATATATAGGTATATGTAATATGTATGTGTGTATGTATATGTGTGAGTGTTATATATGTAAAAAAAAAAAGTAATAAATAAGAAAAACACCACACACTAGCAACAAAAATACAAAACAAAATTACTGTAAATATCTTAAAAATGTAAATAGCTATGTACAAAAAAAAATAAAAAAAATAATAATAATAATAATCTAATGAAGGTTATTATTAGTACAGGGTGGAGCACGGCAGACGTATGAATTTGAAAATGTAATAAAACACAGAATGTTTTTTGTGTTTCCTGATTTAATATCATGGGAAATTTAAATTTACCTAGATTTAAACAAAGTTTCGGATAAGTGGTTCTTCTCACACTCCAAACACTGATTAAGCCTTTTTTCGAAGTTTTTGTGCACTCTTTCGAGCATTTGCCAGGAATTTCGGCAATTTTGGCTCGAATGTTGTTCTTGAGGGCTTCCAGGGTTCTGGGACGATCGCTGTACACCAAGGATTTAAGGTATCCCCACAGAAAAAAATCACAAGGAGCCAAATCAGGCGATCTTGCTGGGCAGTTTAAATCGCCTTTTAAAGAGATGAGACGCCCGGGAAATCTGTCTTGCAAAAAGTTTACGCAAACCCTTGCTGTGTGGGCTTTGGCCCCGTTCTACTGAAACGTGGAACATAAACTTCCCGTCCCCCTCTTTCAAACGACCCTACTCTCAACCGTCTAGGACCAATAGGAAGGGAGCAGTCCCCTCTTCAAATTCATACGTCTGCCGCGCTCCACCCTGTATTATTATTGTTATTATAGTAATGCAGATAGGATCTATGAGTATCTATGATTGCTTCAACATTTAAAACAAAATGAAAGAATTGTGGTTAGTCTTTAAGAACGTAAAGTTTTAGACAGAAGTATGCTTCATATAGATTAGTGAACATATTTGGTATTGTTTCTGTCTGTGGCCTGTGGGTCGTTCATAATTTTTTCAAAAAAAACGTTCCTCTAAATTTAATAAAATTTAGACGATAGAGGGAATAATTAGCCCAATATTAGTCCCATATTAATTATAACCGTCTTCCCACATTGAAGTTGTTGTTTCGATTCCCAGTAAGATCAGATTATTTTTATATAGAATTTTTTTAATACTCACACCTTAAGTTTTTCTGCAGCACTCTAATGATAAATCTTTGTCATGTTATTTTATTCTATAATCAATCAACAATTTCTCCCTCTAATGATAGAACATAAGAAATTTATGTGCCACACTAAAATCTATCTATGTGCCAATTAAAAGATTTTTTTTTTTTCAATTCTAGTTTCAAACAGAATACTCATTTCTTGCAATAATATAATAATGATATTTTGCTAAATCGTATATAAACACAAAGTTACGCAAAATTATGTTATTAATATAATTGTCAACACAACATATAATATAATATGTAGAGGTCCTAACATAATGTAGATGACCCTAGTTTTGTCCTAATGTTACATAATTTTAGGATGAAAGGATGTTAAATTGCTAATTTTCCAGTCTCTCTAACACAAATTTAATATAATGTTTTAATCCATTTAAATTGTTTACCTTGTTAGCATAATGGTTGTTCCTTAAACATGTTATGTCAGACAAGACAGTCTTACACAAAGGATTATGCAGAGCGCCGAATTTTCTCCTTTGTCTTTTCATCTCTCTTAACATAACGTTGTACCTCAGCAAACACGATTGTCCCTTAGCAAACACGATAAGATTCAATTAAACGTCACATTTTCCAGCAAGCCATCTTGTTAAGAATTCGCTTCAAAGCAACGTACACCCTCGCTGTACCCGCGGTGCGGGGGCCCCCAACCGATTATATGAAAAAAAATACGTGTGGTTTCGCGGGACACCTGGTAGGAACGAAGTTCCTTACATTTTTCATTAAATATAAATGATAAAATCACACTGCTAAGTACGTATACGTTGCTAACTTAGAAAAGAGACAATAAAAAGTAACTAACTGTTTGTACCTAGCGGAGTTAAGGCAAGAAAAACATTATTTGTATCATTAAAGCAAGCGTATTTCAATAAATAAATATTGGATATAAGAAAAAAGTTAATCATGATTAGTTTATAGTTAAAGAGTATGTTTGTTAAAGGATGTTGGATTGAAATAAGACTGTTTTCGACCTACCCGGCCTATTAATTTAAAATATTATAATATATATATCTTCCCTACTCCCTACTCTAAAGCTTCTGCTTGAATCCGGTTGAAATTTTACATGCCTGTTTCAATTGTAATTTAGACAATGTGTAAGAAGTTTTATTAAAATCGTTATACGTTAGAACGGAAGATATCGGTAAAAACGTTGTTTTCTTTACTTTAAACGTGTAGGTCCGCTTTAATAAATTTAGTGATCTTTATCACTTCATAACAGTGTCGGTGTTCGTTTTACTAAAAAATATTACAGTATTATAAAAATATACCCGATTATATTGAAATAAGCGTCAGCACAGTTCAATATTACTTTTAACAAGACCGTGATAATGTTTTCTATATTTACAAAACGAAGTGACATTTTGACATATAACAAAAATAAACAAAACAAGTCAAGGAACAGGCTTCCTTAATAACATTTTTTCCCTTCTTACATTTTTTTAGGTTACGTTTGCACGATCGTTGCACGTGAACACTTAGGCAGATAACGTTATCCAATGAACTCAGCCAGGGCATTGGTAAAATGAACATGTGTACCAAATTTCAACTAACTCGGTGATCTTTTACTCAAGTTATCGTCATCGGTTGATTTCGTGACGGATTTTGCGTGACGGTGATTTTGTGAAGGTAATTTTAGTCGTTTTTTTTGGATTCACTCCCGGGCTCCAGAACGTCCCATAAGGAACATCGTTCCAAAAAATCCTTTAGGGAGCATTTTGGATAGGGTTTCGATAAGTTCGTATTAAGACTAATTGGGGGTCCCTGCCTCAAGTAGGGCATGAAAGTAATCTGACTTAACTTTTTTGTCTTATTATTCAATATTTATATATCGGGCCCCGAGTTTAAAAATGATAGGATAACGCAAAAATGTCTTTATAATTTTTGGGAAAATATAATAATCTTAACCTCTTTTACGTATTTTATGCAAGATAAAAAAAGAATAATAATTTTCAAAGATCCCAAGAATAATAATATAAAAAAATGGTATTATGGGGCTTCTTTGTGTTTTATTCAAGGAAAGATTTACGATCATCTTATGATTATCACACCATATCGCTGCTGTTTTTGTCTAATTTTATCAAACTCTTATTCTTTCTTTCTGCAGACTAATTCCCGACTTCATCCAAAAACTACTGATAGGAAATGGTGCTCCTGTTTATCCTTCAGCTTTATTTCAATATTATTTATCTTTAAAAGCTGCAGATTTCGGACTTGACACAGCACATAGAAGTTTGAATTGAGTTAATTACCTTTAATATCTTTTGTGTTTGTAGCACATATTGGTATGACTCTTCCTGTTATTTTTATGATATTTAAATACCATTCTCTAATTTTAAAACTTAATTTTTTTAAACATTTTAACCTTGCAGTGCTTGGGTGAAATAAATTCACTCCAGCTCACTGTAATAAACAGTTTAAACATGTTTAAAAATTGTTCAACAGGTGGTTGTTTAATCTTTGTTTTCGATTTTCATCAATATTTTAATTATTTTTATCAATATCTCAGGAAACTAATTTTTTCTGGGAAAGCATCTTACATGGTTAGATTTATTTTAAAATATTTTTCCGAGTTTTTGAGGGGTAGGGCAATACTTTCTCTCTATAAATCCTCTAGAATTCTAGAATACTGATGCTCGACTTTTTTACGACTATACCTTAGTTTTTGGTCTGTGGTGACATCTAACGGGACTGCAGGGACGTACGCTGCCAGGAGTGCTTCCACTATTCAGTTGTCCTTGAGATTTCGTCGATATAGACTGTCACTCTTGTCATCACAAGTTGCAGTATTTTAAAACATAAATCGTAATTTTTACGAAGGTTTAGTAATAAAAGTAAATTTTTGCTCGTCATAATTACAAGCATTAGTAATACCGTGTTATATAACACTCGATTATTTTTTATACAGGGTGGAGTGCGGCAGACGTATGAATTTGAAGAGGGGATTGCTCCCATCCTATTGGTCCTAGACGTTTGAGAGTAGGGTCGTTTGAAAGAGGGGGACGGGAAGTTTATGTTCCACGTTTCAGCAGGACGGGGCCACAGCCAACACAGCAAGGGTTTGCGTAAACTTTTTGTAAGACAGATTTTCCGGGTGTCTCATCTTCTTAAGAGGCGATTTAAACTGGCCAGCAAGATCGCCTGATTTGGGTCCTAGTGATTTTTTTCTGTGGGGATACCTTAAATCCTTGGTGTACAGCGATCGTTCCAGAACCCTGGAAGCCCTCAAGAAGAACATTGCGAGCCAAAATTGCCAAAATTCCTGTGGAAATGTTCGAAAGAGTGCACAAAAACTTAAAAAAAAGGCTTAATCAGTGTTTGGAGTGTGAGGGGAACCCCGTTTCCGATACTTTGTTTAAAACTAGGTAAATTTAAATTTCCCATGTTATTTAATCAAGAAAAAATTTAAAAAAAAATTATTCTGTAACATTCTGTGTTTTATTACATTTTCAAATTCATACGTCTGCCGTGCTCCACCCTATATTTTACATTATTTATTGTATATTTTATTATTAAAACAAGACAAATGCACAGCAAAAATTGTTTAGCGACCCTGTAGGTTGAATAGGAATTATGAACGAGTGATGTTCAGACGAAGACTCAGATCTAGATGATGATTTTGAAGTAGATGATCTTAAAAACTGTTCAGATATAAATTTCGAAAAAAAATATAGTGATTTTATCCCAAATACCCCACAATTTTATTAACAATTTACAATTTAAATGACATATTATGTAATTATAATACTAAATTACTTAATTAGTATTGTGACTCTTACTAAAGATATTTATTTAAAAGAAAGTATTGTGAATATAATATTCTAAATATAAATTAGCAATGTGCTATGTGCAATTTTACCCTTATTATATAGAATGTTTAGTTCGTGGTATTCCCTATTTAAAAAAATCGGTCCGAGACAACTCAGACAAACTTTCTCATATACGAGTTCATAATTATTTAACCCAGTGTTTTCCATTTATTAGATTTCGTATGTAAATTTAATTATTATTGAGCATTTCATTAAAATTTATCATAAAAATAATTTCTCCCGGGCGGGGAATCGAACCCGGGCTCTCTCGGTCCGCGTTTGAAGCTTTTTTCTCAGGAACTAGATTTTTTCCGGGAAAACGGCTTACATCGTTGGATTCGTATTTAAATGGACTATATTTTAGAATTTTTTAATCAAAATCGTCGGAACCGTTTTCGAGAAATAATTTTTTTTCACGTTTTTTCAGAGTTTTTGGGGGGTAGCGCCCCTAAATTTGGAGCTAAAATTGATTTCTCGATTTCGCCTCGGGGTATGATTTTTCTGAACATGTATGCCAAATTTCTTCAAAATCGGCCCGGTAGATTAGGCTCCAGGCGTCTGCACAGACGACAGACGACAGACGACAGACAGACGACATACAGGCGACAGACAGACGACAGACAGACGACAGACAAACGACAGACAGACGACAGACAGACGACAGACGGACGACAGACAGACAGACATTTTTAAAAATAAACACTTTTTTGGACTCAGGGGACCTCAAAACGTGTAAATCCATCAAAATCTCAAAATCGAATTTTCACGCCATTACAATACTTTCTCTTAATATGAGAAAGTAAAAATATACATATAGTTGTCATTCTAGTTCCAAATTTTATTTGCTAAGTTCACTATGCTCATTTTACCTAAATTGTGATATTAGGCTGTTTGTACTGATGCTGTTAGTATCGTTGAGAAAAATATGTTTATAATAATTAAAATATATATTATTTACAAAAAGATGTTATTTATTCTTGTATAACCCAAAAAGATAGTATAAAATGAATGCTCGTAAAAATTACGAAGGTTTAGTAATAGACGCTCACTACTTAGCATTAGTATTCCAGGGTTAAGTACATATTATATGAAAAAGTAAAAAAAAAACATTGGGTACACTCCTATAGTTTCCAAGAAATAAAATAAATTAAATCTGAGATTACTGAAAAATCGAAAATGAAACATTATCTAATATCATTGAAATATATATAATCTTTCTAGTTGTTACGAAAAATATTTATTTTTCTTTAGATGATACAGTTATAATCTTTAATTAATTGTGGTTTGTTTCTTCGAATTACAAGACATTTATAAATGCCCCCTTTTTAATATGTTTAAGAAAATAAACAAATCAGTGGGATTTGTAATGGCTGATTCCTAGAATCTCTACATTTTATTGTTTCAACACCTTTCTCCTCTTTTTTTTTACTATAGAATCGTGAACTACCATATTGCTTTATTTGTTTTGGTTTTTTAACTAAGTAAGGTGTCTTATTGTGTTTTTTTTTATATTTAATTCTTGGAATCCTTTTATTTCTCTTGAAAAACGTATAAAAGTGGGAAGGTGGAACCAGGTGGGGGGAACAGATGTCTTTTTCAAAACAAGCTAATTGATAAGAAGTCAAAAGACTTTGACTTCAGTCTTCCGTGGATTTTAATAGTGAAAAGATCGTTTTAACGCTTCCGGTTTTAATTTTATTATAATTTTTCTTGTGTTAAAAAGGGAATATTATATATTCTAGAGTATAATTAGAAGCTTTATTTATTTCTTGTTTTCATCTTAAGTGAATTCAACTTTTTAAACAATTTATATTTATTTTATCTCTTATATGGTTAAGTATATTATTATACGTACTGATATCTATTATCTATAAATGTATTGATGCTCCATAAAAAAAAAATGTATTAGTTTTTGACTTAAAGCTACTGCAGCCATTATTTAAATAATTCCTTATGTCAATATAAATTCTCTGTCTCTTTCTCACTCGATTGCCGTTTAAAATCACCTTCAATATAATAAAACCCTGTAAGATTAAACTTGATTTTATTTAACACTAGAATTCTTATCTTTCAAACTAGACGCTTACTCCTCATCATGAGTCAATCTGACTCACTTACTGAAAAATCAACGATTTCTATGACTGTTATTTTAAGATTAGCAGTTGTTACTCTAATGAGGTAAGGTAAATATATTTGAATAAAAAAAACGAAATATATAAAAAGAAAAAAGCATAATAGTCATAAAATGTTAAACATGTTTGTAATATATTTATCAGTAGCTTTCATTTGATACCCTTTTCGAGATTTTAATAAAAATAAATCCGATTTTGGTGAAATCAAAAACTAACCACCTGTTGAAATTTTTTTAAATATGTTTAAAAATAACTTAATTAAATAGGATTTAAATGCAGATACTTTTTTTTAACTACCCCTATTAACCGGCCGATTTGGGGCCGAATCCATGGTCGAATATAAAATGGCCAGTTAAATTATTTCCTTTTATTATTTTTGTAACAAGCAAAGTAATTTTATAATATTTATATTTACAATTTAATGTCCCCACAGCAATGTGACAACTGTACAAGTAACTGTTATAGACTGGATCTTCATTTAGAAGTTAATTTTATATGTGTACTAAGTAATAATACAGTAAAAGTATATACATATAATTTAAAAAAAAACTCGGAAAAGTGAAAATTGTTTTGCACCGTTTATTTATAATATTGAGTAATATATTATTATTATCATTTTTCCCCCGCCTGCTGCTCGCATGGAGAGAGCAATATTCAGAGGGGAAGTATTAATTGGTTCCCGCTATTTATTTCCCGCAATTTTCTCCTAATGGGAGAAATGCCCGCTCTCCAGAAGTGGGAAGGAAGGGCTTTAACTATTCGCGCTAGAAATCAGGACTTTTCATTGGTTCCCGCTCTTTATTTCCCTCCGGTTTCTTCTAATTAGTCATATATCGTATCACCGGTGATGCATTTATTATCTGTGCTTCATTCTCGACCTGTGTTTCGTTTATAATAGGTTTGTTCCAACCACTCTTCAAACTGGTTTGGAACTGTACGACGCATGCGCATTTGGAAAAAAGAGTTCCAACGAGCCCAAACTCAAACTCTGACTGACTCCGACTGTTAATCGGCTGTTCCAACCACGCTCTGATTGAATCACGGATTAGTTTGGAACCAGTCAGAGCAGTCAGCGATCGGCGGCAGGGACTAGTAGTTTGGGATTGAGTTTGGGTGAACAGAAACGTAACCTTCCGCTCCGCTTCATTGTTTTTGTTTTGATTTCGCTCGCCTATTATAATTATTCTCCTTTCTTGCGAATCAACTGTTCTTTTTAAAATGTTTTTGTACGAATGCGACGATGAATTTTTGTGCATATAATTGGCATTTTCTAGATATTTCTGAAAAAAATAAAAATTGGACCTATTTTCCAAGATGGACTTTTCGAAAGACTATTAAAACAAACAAATATCGAAAGAATCCGATTTATTTACGCAATATTTCTTTCGTTAACTGGACTAAGATTAATATTTGTTTTTTTAAAACAAAAGAGCATTTAGGATTATATCAATAAAAATACGAATACGAGTGTGCCGTGAGTCTACTAAAATTGGCTCACCTCAGTAAGTCCGAAAATTGTGAATTGCGTAAATCGAAATGAAATCGTGAATTCATGTATTAAATAAACATTTCTAAAATGAGTGCATTGTGCATGTATGTATTGTGCATATCCTCTATGAGTATGTAGGTTTAACTTCCAACTTTCGAGCTTAATTAGCATTAGAAAATGAAACTTTTGTGGTGTGGCGCCCCCTTGTTGTGCGAGCCCCTAGGCGGCCTAAATCAGGCCCTGATTTAAGCGACTGGCACTTATCTTCATCAACTATTGACTTATCCATCATCCATATATTTAATATTAATAAGTTCAGGTATTTTCGATAGCACAGGAACGCAAAATCACATAAACGATCAACTCAAAAAGTTGTTCTGATAACAGTGCTAAAACCTACCACGGCAAACAGTTTGGTTCGAGAAAAAGCGTTCCAACAAAACGAAATCACAAATCAATTCCCAACGGTCAATGATCGCGCATGCGCATTTCGTCAATCACGGATTAATCCGAAACTGATTCGGAACTGGTGGTTGGAACAAACCTAATGTGTAGTTTATTATCATGGCTGGTTAATTTTATACGTATGAGAGAATGTTTACGTTAGTACCGAGTTAGAATGAGACGTGAACGATAGAAAACATGTTTATACCTTCCGCGATCAAAGGGCAAACTCATCTCATCCTACTGGTCGTACGGTTTTCATTTATAAGAAGTTTTTTTTTTATTTGATCAGCGTAACTTTTTAATTTTTTAATTACTAAATCACATCTTATTGTAAACTGCACTCCACTGAGTTACTTCTTAATTTTTATTTTTGTCTAATTATGAATTGTGTATTCATTTTCTTTTAAGTTAACTCTCCTTTTGAGAGCATTTACGTATATTTTTAAGAATCATCCCAGTTGATTCTTGGGCGGCGGTATGGTTAATTTTATACGTATGAGAGAATGTTTACGTTAGTACCGAGTTAGAAAGAGACGTGAACGATTGAAAACATGTTTATATACCTTCCGCGATCAAAGGACGAACTCATCTCATCCTACTGGTCGACAACGATGTAGCCGCCAGTCAGTGTGCGTTTGGATGTCCCCGCCGAATCACTGGGACTCTGTCTATACAAAACTACCGCCGCCACTCTATAACAACCGCCAAGGTACCGCAATCAATATATATACATTTTCTCTCTCTATCTCTAATACCGCCTTATACCGCCTTCAATTCCATACTTATTGCTTATATTTATATGCTAGTATATGTGTGCCCATTTATGTGTTTATGAACCACACACATGGGGTTGCGCTTTAATTGATCATATTATTTGGTTAAGTTGCCACCAATGGCCATAACAAATGTTAAATATAGAGAATTCTGGCGTGATTTCATCGCCGTTTATCGTGAATTGCCAGAAGTGGGCACAAGCTGCTTCCGAGTCAGACATATTGTCCCAAGAATTTCACAAAATAAACTGAGGTATTCATAATCCCGAAACATGTATATTTATATCAATGTTTGCGCAAACATCATGTTTGTCGTGTATGGCCAATGTTTGCGCAAACATCATGTTTGTCGTGTATGGCCTATGTTTGCGCAAAATGTTTGACCGTTTATGGGGCCCATTTAGTCTTATCTCACAATTAACTTATAAGTTTTTTCTAATTATGAAATAGTTCAGTGCAATATTGTATGATTTGTTTTGGAACGAAGTTCCTTATGGCACGTTCTGGAGCCCGGGAGTGAATCCAAAAAAAGAAAAAACGACCAAAATCAACGTCACAAAATCACCGTCACGTAAAAACCGTCACGAAATCTTCCCATGACGATATCTTGAGTAAAAGATCACCGAGTTAGTTGAAATTTGGTAAACATGTTCATTTTACCAATGCCCAGGCTGAGTTCGTTGGAAAACTTTATCCGCCTAAGCGGCCACGCGCAACGCTCGCGTAAATGCAAGCTTCAAAAAAAGAGGAAAAAATGTTATTATGGAAGCCTGTTACTTGACTTGTTTATTTTTGTTATATGTCAAAATGTCACTTGGTTTTGTAAATATAAGAAAACATAATCACGGTCTTGTTAAAAGTAAAATCGATCTGTGCTGACGCTTATTACAATATATTAGGTATATTATTATAATACTGCGTATTTAATCCAAGAAAAAATTCTAACTTCATCTATTTAATGAGACAAACAACTTTTTTAAATATTTTTTTAATAAAACGAACACCGACACTGTTATGAAGTGATAAAGATCGCTAAATTTATTAAAGTGGACCCAACCATTTAAAATAATGAAAACAAAGGTTGGCTAAATCGGATTGTACGTGCCCTGGAAATTTCTTTGAGTTGGACCTCTACCTGGTTTATACACAGGAGGGTTGTTTTTCTTCAGAAAATGAGCGGAGCACCGCGAAGCGGTGTGGAGCGGCTATAGAAAATTCAAGGGTACACAAAATTAAGGTTTTTAATATAATATGCGGGATTTTATCACCTAACCTCAAAGTGGGGGCACGTACAATCCGATTTTACCCAAAGGTTTTACCGATATCTTCCGTTCTAACGTATAACGATTTTAATAAAACTTCTTACACATTGTCTAAAGTACAATTGAAACAGGCATGTAAAATTTCAACCGGATTCAAGCAGAAGCTTTAGACTAGGGAAGAGATATATTTTATAATATTTTAAATTGATAGGCCGGGTAGGTAGAAAACAGTCCTATTTCAATCCAACATCCTTTAACAAACATACTCTTTAACTATAAACTCATCATGATCAACTTTTTTATTATATTCAATATATATTTATATTAAGCCGCTTGCTTTAATGATACAAGTAATGATTTTCTTTTAATTTTTCCTTAACTCTGCTAGGTACAAACAGTTAGTTACTTTTAATTTTGTCTCTTTTTTAACTCCGCCATGTATAAGTAGTTAGCAATGTATACGTACTTAGCAGTGTGATTTTATAATTTATATTTAATGAAAAATGTAAGGAACTTTGTTCCTACCGGGTGCCCGCGACACCACACGAATTTTTTTGTGATAAGGCCCCCTATACGATTGAACATTTTGCGAAAAATGTTTGCGCAAACCTGATATCAGGTAAATTTAGGCCATACACGTCAAACATCAAAATGTTTGCGCAAATATTTTGACCGTGTATGGGGGGCCTTTATTTTTTTAAGTCTAACTGTAATTTGATGGATTCCCCCCCTTTACACCTAGTCTTTTACTGTTCCTCTTTATATTCTAATCTTCTCTTTTTATTTATAATTCTTTCTACCTCTTCCATATACATTTTATACTATTCCTTGACCAGTCCTATTTCTAACGTCAATATGATGGCACTTCTTTAGATTGCTACTCCCCTATGTTGTTTTAGAATAAAAATTACTTTGACTAAATAGCAATAAAGAAAAAGGGATGTTAGGTCCAATATACTTTGGGACAAAGGAATATTTCACTTCTGTTTTGATAAGGGGAGTAACAGTCTAAAGAAGAACATTCTGTACACCTTCTTTAGATTGTTACTCCCCTTTTTTATAAGGGGAGTAACAATCTAAACAAGTGCCAATATGTTTACACTCTAAGTTCAGTATATATTGTCTATCACCTGTAGTTAAACCCTGACCATGTGGATAAATTACACGAAACTAATTGGTTAAACTATGTAGATTTTAATAAACAGTACCTCACTAATTTTAATTCTCTTTCCTAATATTTCAAAATATATCAACAAAATAACTTCTCCTCGGCATGGGATCGAACCCGGCCTCTCTCCGTCCCCATTTAAACATCTTCTCCGGAACTATATTTCCTCCCGGAATCTCAAAATGGTATTTTCGCCACATCACAATACATTCTCAGAAAGTAAATAATAAGCATAGACTTAAAGTCGAAAACATGTACCCAATCTCGAGACAACAATACACGACCATATTCTTTTTAACATAACATAATGTTCTTAAAATTTTTTTTAGGTTTTACGACGTAAGGTCTTACTATTGTTTTCTTTCACTTGTTTTTCATTTTTTATTTTTATGTGCGACATCTTATGAATTTTAAAACATAAAAAGTGATTCCCTTCACAACAAGTTTATTACATAAAATAAGGTTTTAAAAATATTTTTAGTTTCTCGAGAAGCAACTTCTTTGGTTTTATTTTACTTTAATAGCCTTCATATATTTATTTTTATTTCCTTTTCTGTTCTTCATTTAAAGCTTCTTTCTTTTTATAATTTAAAAGACAAAAATAATGCTTTATTTATTTTGTTTACATTTACTAGTCCAAATGTGGTGTATATTTATAATATGTACGCACATTCATACAGACACCCCACAAACACATGCACGCGCTCAGACTCACACACACACACACACGCATAATATATATATATATATATATATATATATATATATATATATATATATATATATATTATGCGTGTGTGTGTGTGTGTATGAATGTGCGTACATATTATAAATATACACCACATTTGGACTAGTAAATGTAAACAAAATAAATAAAGCATTATATATAATTCATCTTCTTTTTTATGTTCTTAATTCTTCTATAATTACCTTAATTATTAATTTAGTTTAGGCGATAGCGTACGAAAAAAAGTGTGTGACTAACATCAAGCTAGAATTTTGTGTGTAAGTTAATCTTTTAGTCCCAATTAAGAATATTTAGTCTGCTCAGAGGTGTGTAAGTCTGTATGTATGTGTGTACATATTATTATAAAGAAACACCATATTTGTTAAAAAAAAAAAAAAAAAAAAAAAAAATTCTTCTTCTTTTAGCTAAAAATTTGCTTCTCGAAAAGTAAAAAAGTATTTAAAAGCTTATTTCATGAAAATAAACTTTCTAGGCAATAAAAAGATGAAGGAGATCACTTTTTACTTTCTCATATAAAGAGAAAGTATTGTGATGGCGCGAAAATTAGATTTTGAGATTTCGATGGATTTACACGTTTTGAGGTCCCCTAAGTCCAAAAAAGTGGCTTTTAAAAAATGTCTGTCTGTCCACTGTCTATCGTCTGTGCAGACGCCTGGAGCCTAAACTACTGGGCCGATTTTGACGAAAATTGGCATACATGTTCACAAAAATCATACCCCGAGGCGAAATCGAGAAATGAATTTTAGCTCCAAATTTGGGGGCGCTACCCTCCAAAAACTCTGAAAAAACATGAAAAAAAAATATTTCTCGAAAACGGTTTCGACGATTTTGATTAAAAAATTCTAAAATGTAGTCCATTTGAATTCGAATCCAACGATATAAGCTGTTTTCCCGGGAAAAATCTAGTTCCTGAGAAAAAAGTCTTAAAACGCGGACGGAGAGTGCCCGGGTTCAATTCCCCGCCCAGGAAAAGTTATTTTTATGATACATTTTGATGAAATGTTTAATAATATTTAAATGTACATTTGAAAACTAATAAATGGAAACACTGGACTAAGTAATTATAAACTCGTATATGAGAAAGTTTGTCTGAGTTGTCTCGGACCGATATTTTTGTATACATTTCATAAGATGTTGCACATAAAAATAAATTTAAAAAAAAACAAGTAGAAGTTTAAAATAGGTCCCTGAGCCAATAGTTATTCATGCACCAAGGGAGTATAGTAAGCCATTATTCCCTGAACGAAAAAGTTTGTTCTTGAGGCCAAGCCGAAGGAACCACGATCCCTAAATCCCGAGGCGAAGCCGAGGGAATTAGACTTTTTAATTCCTGTGGCGAAGCTGAGGGAATAACGCTAATTAGATAATTATCGCGAGAGGAATAATGGCTCTTTACTCACGAGGTACATACAATATTTTATCTCCAGTAGGGAGAAAATACACAGTTTCATCCATTACACAATTTTATTTATTATTTTAATAAATAACTACAATTGTTTGCACATTTAATAGCAGATATAAGAGATTCAATATTAAAAACAAATAAGAATTGAATTAAACTCAAATAGAAGGTTATTTAGATCCAGGTTATAAACAATGATAAACAAGGTCGGAAAAGCACTGTCACCAACCTGATTTCAACAACTTCATTACATTGGCTATTAATTTTCTACTATTTATAAAATAATGAAGTTGGCAATTCTTCTTTTTCTCCATTGTTTTACTTATTATTCCTACTTCTACTTTTTCTCCCTACTTTTTGAGTTCAGGGAAGAAAATACTTACATTTTAGTAGTTTTATTTATTTTCTACTGAAAATAAAAGTATTTTTTTTTTTAAATATCTGCCCGTCGTCTATGGAACTGTGCCGGTTTCTTCCATGTTCTTTTATAAAAATGTATAAACGATACATTCATACCCGAGAATATATTGGGATGGGAAAGATTAGGAAAACACTAAATTATTCACTAGTTTGTTTCGGAACATTTTTACTTTCTCATAAAAAGAGTAAGTATTGTGATGGCGCAAAAATTCAATTTAGAGATTATGGTGGGATTACACGATTTGAGACCCCCTGAGTCCAAAAAATTCGTTTTAGAAAAATGTCTGTCTGTTATCTGTGCAGACGCGTGAAGCCTAAACAATTGGGCCGTCTTTGACGTAATGTATCATCCATTTTCAGAAATATCATGTCCTGAGGTGAAATTGAGAAATGAATTTTAGCTTCAAATTTGAGGGGCGCTACCCCCTAAAACTCTGAAACACATGAAAAAACTATTTCTCAAAAATAATACAACACACAACAATTTTTGATTAAAATATTCTAAAATTTAGTCCATTTAAATACGAATCTCACGAAATAAGCGGTTTTCCCGGGAAAAATCTAGTCCCTGAAAAAAAAGCATAAACACGGATGGAGAGAGGCTGGGTTCGATTTCCTGCCGAATAGAAGTTATTTTTATGATAAATTTTGATAAAATCTTCAATAATAATTAAATGTAACTACGAAAACTCTAAAACTAACAAATGGAAAATACAGAGCTAAGCAATTATGAACTCATATATGAGAAAGTTTGTCTGAATTGTCTTGGACATTTATTTTTACTAATGGTTTTCATACATTATTATCTGGTTCCTATTAATATGTAATTGAGAATGAAAGAAAATATTTATCTGCTCGTTTATCCGTTTATAGCTATTAAGTGCTATTACTGTAAGTGCAGCAATTGCGAAAGTTTTAATGTCGTAAACTTTATTTACCTCAAACCTTTTATTAAGTCTGAATTCCTTATTTCCATAGAGAAGATCCTAATAGGGGTTCTATAAGGTGATATTTAGGGTGTTTTTTGGATAACGACTCCAAAGTCTGATATCCCCTTGAGACGTTCCAAAGGGTCAGCTCGATCTCCGTTCCCAAGGGCCTTCCATAGCCTCAGTAATAACGTCTTTTAAAGTTACCCTGACAGCTGGGTTTTCTAGATCTGTTTATTGCATTAGGGTCCTAATCGAATCTTTGTGAAACCATCTTACAGTTATAATAATAATAAATAAGAATAACTATTCAATGTTTTACTAATTTGTTAATGGTCAATTTATTTATTCAAACCCTTTTTGATGTTTCAACTTTGAGAGGGATCTTTTAAATAGAGTATAAAATACTCTGCCAATTATTGTGGCACATTGCTTCCTTGCGTTCTATTTTATATACTTAAATGATTTTATAATAATGAAACCTATTATTGTCAAATTTATTTAATTTTCCTCAGAGTAAGGAAGGGGTAGAGGGAGCAATGAGATTTGAAAACTGGTTCATTATGCGACACCCATATACTAAACCTCTCAAGCGAGCTCAATCCGAACTAAAGTGACAACAGCACGATCACGTGGTCACTGGTCCTTGTCTTATTGGTCTATTCCTTGTCCTTACGTGCCCACGGACGCTTGTCAACAAAACCTTTAACCTCATCTTGTGCTTTGTTTGATTGTTTTATTATCGAAATGTCAAATATGTCAAAATATCAAATATGTAAGAGAAAAATCTATGTGACTTCTTTAGAAGACGATATTGTTTTATATAAGATTGCTTTTGATTATCTAGAACTATTACATGTTATTAACAACGTAACTGCATTTTGATAATTAATACGGTTAACAACCAGCATTAAAGTACATATTATTATGTATTTATAAAGAAAAATGTATAAAGATATTAAATGTCGTAAGAAAATATCTCATTATTCTTATCCTTATCAGCTGACATCAGATAAATTTCGAGTTTTGTCGAGATATCGATACTGTTTCACCAAACTGCCGCTTGGGAGGTTTAGTATATGGGTGTCGTACAATGAACCACTTTTTGAGATCCCGATTCTATAGTATTTTCCCTCTACCTCTTCCTTACTCTGAGTAATTTTCCCTCGTTTTTAAAAGCTGTCAAAATCGTTTTAATTTTTTTACATTAATCAATAATTTAGCAAAATTTAAGGAGAGAAAACGGTTGAAATGAATCTGGAGCCATCTGCAAGCTACTATCGACAAACCATCCAAATTTCATAAAAATCAGATAAGAGCTTTTGATGATATAGGTGTAAATAAATGTGTGTTTGAGCCCATGTTAAAGAGAAACAAATAGACGCATAAGGTTGAAACTTATATGGAACCAACAATGGGCAAATAATGACCTACCATCCAAATTTCAATAAATCGGACGAGTAGTTTTAAGATATGTTGGTTCGCAAAAATTGAGCTAACACACCGACACTGAACCAAAAATGTTCCAGATGTCTGATATGGATTTCTGTCTTGGAATTTTAGGAATTGAAGCCCATATTGTCCTGACAGGGGACTTGCGCCACTTTCACTTAAATTTTAGTATTACGCTAATTTTAGTGAAATTTATACATATTATACAAAATAAATTAATATGGTACCTGAATTTAAAAATAAAATAATAAAAATGTACAGAAAAAATTAAAAATTTGTTACTTATAATTTAGACTGACTAATTTTGTGCTTATAAACTATCAGACTAAACTACGGTATTTTATAAATTATAAAAATGATAATAAAATAAAACCAATTTAGATATTTTTTATAATATTTTGCTAAAATTATTTCAAGTTTATATTAATTTTACCTGTTGTGTGGGCATATAAAACAGAATAAGTCCTATCAGGGGTCCCCGCCTCCTCGTGTCTGTATTAGACCACGCGCACTCGAGGGTTAAGTCGGAAGTTAAATTATCTGTAAAAAATCTTTCACTGGGACGAATCTCGATCCACCGACCTCTGATTCAGCTGGCATAAGTGCTAAACATTGCACCACGGAGGTAGATGATTTTTTAAAAAGCGTAATATTATATACATTATAATAATATTATACATATAAATGTTCTTTTTATGTTTATTCTTCATAATTCGCTAAAATTTTATGAAAATATTTTATTTTTCAATTAAATTCCTAATAATAATTTCTTAATCCTGAAATTATAAAATCGTCAACAAATGCAAAGAGAGCAATGCATAATATTAGCTTTTTCTAGAATTTAAGTTTCACTTTTAATGCGAGAGAATCTCACTTTTGTCTTACTCTATCACATACTACGTAAATACATATTTTGGGCCCCACGTTTGAGGAATTTAAAATTAACCAAAAATGGATTTACGATTGTTGAGAAAAAAAAAAATCTTAACTTGGCTTACTTATTTTAGTGTGTCTTTGGTCTGTAGTCAGTGGGTCTGTATCGTTTGTGGATTAAAAAGAACCTAAACTACCAGGCTGACTTCACAGAAAAGTTGGCATACGTGTTGGGGAAAATCATACACGAAGGTGAAATCGAAAAATGAATTTGATTTCTTAATTTGGGGGAACAATTGTTCAAAAATTCGAGAAAGAAATTACTTTTCATAAAAGAATTTCTCATAAAAGAATCTCTTATAAAAGAGTCTCTTGTTTACACTCTGCTTAAAATCGTGAATTTTTAGGTAAAATATAGAAATAGTAAATATAATTTTAAAATATAAATGACAAAACTAATATTATGAGAGGAAAAGAAAAAAAAAAAAATGAAGTTAGATATTTTCATAAAATTTTCAACGACAACAAAAACGTTGTTATATAAACTCTAAATTGTCTCTTTCAATTCAACTGCCAGTGTAAAATTTCAAAAATATTGGTCATTCTCAGAATCCGTGCTTTTGTACTACTGATGTTATCTATTCATGAATACTCTATTCATGTTATCATCTCTTGTATGATGTGATAATCAGGGAAAATAGAGTTAGAAAACCCCTAGGGGAAAAATAGAATTTTATACGTCTACATTACTTCCCCTCTAATGTTTTACTTTGTGCTTTCTATACGTGAAAACAACGTTAAATATTTACCTGAAATTATTGAGGCGCATATATACATGTATTAGCATCCCTCCTAGCGGTTTCAACCGCATCATAGAGGTGTATAGAACTTGGAATTATAGTTGACAGTACTGTCCTCTTTTAAAAGTAAATTTCATTTATTATATTTCCATATCATTCACTTACTTTACCTATGAATTCCTAAGTAAGTAAGTTAGTCTGTGCCAAAATTTTACAGTATTTTTCAGTGGTAACATTATATTCGAATAATTCCTTCAATAAACATTAAACTTATTTTACTAAGAAAATATCTAGATTTCAATCAATTTTCCTAAATGCGTCATCCCTTGTTTTATATCCCTATTATTTTACCCTTCTTCTTTTTATCTCCTCCTTTATTTTACCCAATTTCAACAGACTGGACACCTTTGAACTACTCAAGAAGGAGAGGGAGTCCTAGGAGGAGATGGAGGGATGAAATAATGGAGAAACTAGGCATTTTGTAGCAAAGAACAGCACAGGATAGGAATTGCTGGAAGAAAGTTATCCAAAATATGTATAATTAGAAGAGGAATTGATGAAATGCTTTTTTTTTTTTTCTTTTTTTTTATAATTTACTGTTTATAATTTTCTTGCCACAAAACTTTCTCCCCTTTAAGGGGAGGCTTTTGCTTCGCAAGAATTGTCAATGGAGCTATTTTCATTTTTATTTTCCTTCCGAATTTTGCTTCCGAGCTTACCGAAGGTATTGGAAGCTACGTCATAGTTTTGAAGAACGAACATTCGTTATGTCTCCGATTCCAAGACAGAAAACGGTTTCAAACATCAGGGAATATTTTTGGTTCCAGTTTGTCTTGTCACTCAATTTTTACAAACCATCATATTTTATAAACTACTCGTCCGATTTTAATAAAATTTAGATGGAAGGTAAAAATTCACCTATTGTTGGTCAATTATAAGTTTCAACCTTCTGCGTCTCTTCGACATTAGCAGAAACGTACGCTAATTTACACGTATATTTTCAAAAGTACTCATATGATTTTTATGAATTTTGGATGGTTTGTCGAAAGTAGACTGCAGATAGCACCATATTAATTTCAACCGTCTACGCTCTTTACTTTTCCTTAATTTACACTTTAATAATTTTGACATATTATAATTTGCCTGCCAATTACTGCGGCGCATACCTTCCTCGCGTCCTATTTCTTAAAATTTAATGATTTTGTACTTTTACAACCTATTACTATCTATGTATTAGTGTGAGTGCAGACGGTTACAACTAATCTGGGGGCTATTATCTGCTACTTTCGAGTAATCATCAAAATTTCATAAAAATCATATGTGTACTTTTTATAGGTATAAATAAATATATATTTGTGCGCATGGTGGAAGAGTATCAAATGAGCGCGGAAGGTTGACACTTATATGGGACCAACAATGGGCTAAGTATAACCTACTATCTAAATTTTCATTAAAATCGGACGAGTAATATTTACGATATATTAGATCGCAAGAATTGAGCGGCAGGCAGACCGACAGACACAAAACAATAAATGTTCCCTGATGTCTCAAACAGATTTCTGTCTTGGAATTTTTGAAATTGGAGATATAAACATTTTTCGTTTTCCAGATTGATGACATAACTTCCGCTACCATTGGTAAGCTCGGAAGTTATACGGGGAAAAAATTAAATAACTTAGACATTAATGGCTTGTAAAAGCATAATATCATTAAAGGATACGAAATAGAACGCAAGGAAGCTATGTGTCACACTAATTGGCAGACTACTAATTAAACTGGTGATAATATGATACATCTTAAAATTTAATTTCAACCTACAATCTCAATCAATTTCTCAATCGAATTTGTTTCAAATCGTATAATTTCTTTTACAGATATAGGCGTCAATGAAAAGTTTGAGCGCATGCAGAAGGAAAAGTAATAGGGGCAGAAGGTAGATATTAATGGAGGATTAACAATGGCTACTTATGACCTACCACTTAAATTTCATTAACATCGGATGAGTAGTTGTTAAGATGTGGTGGTTTGGAAAAATAGAAACAATCCCTGGTGTTCGAAACGGAAATGTAGTTCTTCAAAATGATTCCTTTACCTTCGGTATGTTTGAAAGCAAAAATAATATTTCAGATTGTTTGGTTGGCAACTGGTTTAGAAAACAGCCCATTGTTTTGAGTTTGAAGTGCTTTATCGAGTCATGAGTTTCATTTTCAAACTGGCTTTAATTGGAAGAGTTAGTTAAGTTGGTGGTTCTGGAGGCTTTACGTTAAGCGGATTAGTGATAACTTTAAAAGCCTTTTACCGTTTCAATTAAACAGGTGTTTGCTTTTATTTTGACTCCTAGTGCTTCAGGAGAATTTGCTAGATGACTTTGAAACTGTCAAAAGTAATACAGCTGTCGGAACGTCACGTCGTTATGGCCATCAGTATAGGCATTTTTTAAAAAAGTTTGTAAACATTATTCTTTTTTTAAAAAGAAACAAATTTTATGAGGACGTTAAAATTAATCGAAATCTTAATAGAGAATTTTTTTCATATTAAAATGACTCCACTTGATATGGTATCAATGTGATTTGGAGTTATATTTGAGTTACTAACCTATCAAGTGACAAACTAACATCAACTTGATTTACGATCTACTAACTAATTCGGTAGGTACTTAGGATTATAAAAATCACATAGTCTACCATAATGGGCGGGACATGACCGGTCTTCACTGGCTTGTTTTTTTCAAATGTCTATTACCAAGCTGTGTTCCACAGACGAACTTAGCCGACCACGTATTCAAAAGACACCAAAAGATCAACTTGGACCCGCTTTCTCATGGACTAAATAGTTTCTCTGAGTGAGAACGATAAAACTTGGTATTAAATTCGATTATTGATATTTCTGTTGAATAATTATTTAATCAATAACTAACGACGAAAATAAAAAGTTTGTGTATGTATATTTAAACTTACTTAAAAAAAGAATTTTCAACATTTTAAACGTTGAAATAATATTAATGCAAAACACTGCAATAGAGATTATATATCATTTTTAGTATCTGTAATAATTTAGAAGGGAATCCAGCCAACTTTCCTTAAGTACCATTTGGGCGATAAGAATAAAAAAATAAATTCGTAGACCTAGCTCTTACAATGACCCTTCTAGAAATTCAGCTACTCAATAGTATAGACCAGCGTTTCTCAACCTTTTTGGCCCGTGACCCAACAAATTTATTTGAAATTATTTCGTGGCCCAATCCTTATGTTTTTTGGGTTTAGTATAACCTTAAGTTTTCTGTAAAAATAATTTTTCTTAGTCACATTCACCTAGGTTCTGGAATAAATCATTTTATTTTAAATATATCTGAAATTTTAGGAAAAATATATTTTGCTTTAATAATTGTATTAGGCAAACAATCATATCGGAATTATTTAAATGTATTATGAATCATTGACAAATAAAATTAACATATTCTCAGAAATAAATGCAACTTTAACATAAAATTTTTAAATATAGGTACCTATTTTCATTAGGTTTAAATTAATTTAAATCATATTTATTAAAATCAAAACTTTTATATTTATTAAGGTCTTTGTCAATGGCTATTTTGCTGTTGCTTATTTCTATAAAATTATTAATTCTTGCTTTATAGTCCAGGAGATAGAGTGCAAAAATGTGTCTGACTAACATCAAGCTAGAATTCTGTATACAAGTTAATCTTTTAGCGACTTTTAAGAATATGTGGTCCGCTAAATTCGTCTGCGGGACATAGCGTAGCAATAGGAATTTGAAAAAAAAAAAAAAAAAAATGTTGGAGAGCGGCCATGTCCCGGCAATTATGGTGGACAGTAAGATTTTCATTATCCTGAGTACAGAATTAGTTTGTAAATAGACCAAAAATCAAGTCAAGGATATTTTCACACTTGATAGGTTAGTTATTCAAATATTACTAAAATTTAACGTGTTCACCTGTCATCTGACAAACAAACATCAACTTGAATTTCAGTCTACTAACTAATTCTGTACTCTGGATCATGAAAATCACTTTGTCCACCATAATTAGCGGGACGTGGCCGCTCCCCACCGGTTTGTTTTTTTCAAACGCCTATTGCCAAGCTATGTCCCGCAGACGAACTTAGCTGACCACATATTCTTAAAAGGAGCTGCAAGATTGGCTTGTATACAAAATTCTAGCTTGATGTTGGACAGACAATTTTTTGCACGCTATCTCCTGGACTATTAGTAGAATTAGTTAAAGATAGTCTCATAGTTCAACTTACGTCGAGTCGATTTCTAAATTTAGTTTTCGTGACAATCATGTTTTACAAACTACATTTAGCAAAATAAGTTGTTGAGAATGGAAGTAATAATTTAATTGCTATTCTATCGAGGATCGGATATTCCTTGAGTAATATTATTATCTTTTACTATTTGAGAAAATGATGGAAACATTTCATAACAACTATTATTAACTCTGGTTAACCAACCAGAGGTCAAGCTTTTTTTTTAAATGTTTTTAAATTAAACGCTAAAATTCATATTTGTATTGCGCCTCGTAATCAGCTTTTAGTACCATGGTTAAATTATAAAATGTAAATTTAACTTCAGTTGTAATAGACTTATTCAATTATTCTTAAACTTTAATCGTGTTGATTCTACTTCCATTATTATTACATCCAGAAGAAGCTTTACTTTAAAAAAAAAAAAAAAAAAAAAAAAACATTTATTTATTTTTATTCCAAAACAATACGTAAAATTCTATTTTTACATGAAATTACACAAATTTTTAAATTGAGCAAACCTTATTGAATTCCTGATATGAAAACAGCCTTAAGTCAAAATTCTAGCCAAGTTTTATAATTCTATAATCAATATTTAAGTCTCTCATAAATCATATTTTGGTATTCTGCCCAATTCTAAGAGTAAAAGAGATTATTTGCAGAACTAAGCATATTACATTATTTGTGAGAAATTTATTTTGTCTATAAGAATCTATACTATACTCTATAAGATAGAGTGTGTTATCTTGTTAATTAACTTTATACAAATTAAAAGTAAAAAATGGTTTTTCCCTTTAGGCCTGGTATCTACTAACATTGACTAAGATTAATTAATCAATGGCAGATCAAGGCATGTAATCAATCAGCCAATTCTCTACTAATTTATCTTTGCCCACAATATGTATAGCTTTTGTGAGTGGAAAATAAATAATTTAAACTTTCTTACCATTAAGTTAATTTAATAGATATAGATTTTTAACCAAATGAAATATAGTTGGGGTCCAGAGTGACCGTGATTGTAAAGGCACTGGTCGCTTCATCCCAACCATTTTTGAATCAAGTTTGAGGTCGTGTGTTCGATCCCGGATGTAGACACTTTGATTTACATGGCTCACTATTCACTATTGATCACACTGAAATCACTTAAGCGTTATATTGTCGTATGAAGCTGCTGAACTCCATATGGGCTTATTAAAGAGGCCTAATTGATATGTTCCAACAAGTGGTTCGTCCTTCTCGTTCTACTATACTAGGCAACACATTTATTTCCACTAACGTCGGCCAATATAGGTTTTTTCTTACCTTACACAAATTTTTCAGAGTAATAACATATTTTTTGCGACTATTAAACTACTCGAAATGCACTAGCTGAAGACGCCAGTAAAGACCTAGTAAATATTAATGATACAAAATTATAATTAGTACACACTTAAATAAATACACATTGGTCGTTTAATTGAAAATAATCGATAGTTGTATAATGAAGTTCTAGGAATTCCAGTGGTGACTGCGTCTCGAAGGGTGTACGTCCCGACGTTTCGCTGCTAATGCTAGAAGCATGTTCAAGGATGTTCATGGTGTCCTTAGTTTATGACAGGTGTGAACTCTTAAACTAAGGACACCATGAACTCCCCTGATGATGGATGCTCCTAGCATTAGGAGCGAAACTTCGGGACGTATACCCTTCGAGACATGGTCACCACCGGAAGACCTAGAACTTTATTATAATTGTAACCGCGCAAGCCTATGAACTATAATTGTGTAACCGCAATATACATGAAACTAACTATCAGACGATCATTTCAGTCTTGCGACTATTTTCAATGAAAATTTTACATACATTGACTAAATGAAACAGGTTTTAGTAGATACAAATGATGTGAGGTCTGCAAATAGACCAGTCATTTTAGGTTTTTGAAAAAAAATGTATCATACAAGCAAGAGACTTTGTACAAATTATCTCTGGGGCACCCTGATTGAAATCCAATAAAGTCCCCGGAAAAAAAAGTTGTGCTCAAGCCGCCATCTTGGAAAATAGCGGCCAAAATTCAATTTTTTGCTTCCAATAGCTTAATTGTTAGGTTTAGAAAAAAAAAGTTTAAGTAAAAATTGTTTATAATTATCTATAAATTTGATTCTCATAGTCTTTTCTCTCTGACCAACCATAGAGGCACAAAATTACAATTTATATCTCAGCGCGCGTAATTTTCTTGCGCTCAGTGCCCAGCGATTGCATGTTGTCAGCGCCGAGTTACCACGCCTGGACGAGGTTATAGATGTAGTAGTGAGGTTACAAGTTAATAATAATTGTTTACTATTATAGAGTAGGGTAGGGCGGGGCTAGTTGAGCAATTTTTTATATAATCTATAATAACTCCTAAACGGTTCATCCGATTTACTTGATTCCTTCAACGTTAGATAAGTAATTTATCCTTCTTTAAATGTATTCAGAAAATAAAACTATTTCAGATCTGGTTTAGAAAATATTACCATTAATGCGAGAAACCTCCTACTTGCTCAACCTGCCCCATAGTAGGGGTAAGTTGAGCAAGGTCATGGGGCAAGTTGGGCAATGGAAAGAATAGGTTAATAGTGATGTGGAAATTGCTCAAAACTACAGTAAAACCTCAGTTGATAATTAAATATATATTTTTTAAGTTCCATCTCTAATGTAGGTACAGAAACAACAAACAAACAACAAACAATACTTTTCCTACTATTAGTAGTGAGGAAAAGTAAAATTCTAAAGCAAATATAACACACTTTTACGACATAATTTATTATTTATCTTTGGATATTATTACACTCTTTGTAATTAAAATTATGTTTTATTATTCATTTTTAAGGATAAAAAAAATGTAAATATAAAAAGTCCAGTCATGCACCATGACTTAATGAGCGAATTTTCAAAGAAATCTGCGTTTTATTGGCTTATGATAATATAGGAAAATTTTGGTTTAGAATTTGCTCGGGTGAAAAAAAAAATTGGTACACAGGGGTACGGGGTACAAAAGTCAAAATAGTATTTACCCTTCAAGATGCATGTCGTTGGAAAGCTCTTTAAGAGTACAGTAATTGTTGTTATTTACACTTTTATCATATTTTCACATAAAAGGGGGGTAAAATGGAAAAAACACGTTTTTTGACCCTATATGGTCAAAATTTGACCCCTAAATGGACTCCAAAAATTCTGGCCAACGAACTCATCCTTTCTTTTGATATTATTGACATTTTAAAATTTGTTTGAAATTTTTAAGTGCATTCTAAGGGGAGATATCGTCTGGAGTGACACATATATACATATATACATACATACATAAAAAAAAGTGTTAAATTTTAGGAATCGATTCAGAATGGTCTAAAACGGATTTCCATGGAAAAATTTTTCAAAAAATCGCATTACAAAAATTTTGAAGCCATTGCAATAGCGTAATTTTCTTTGAAAATTCGCTAAAACAATATAAAAATTCGAGGTTAGTAGGTAATTTTAGGTTAGTAAGGTAAAAATATTAATGCAGGGTTTATCACCAGTCATATTGTGAGAGTCATTCGTTTTAAATTAAATTCTTTTGCAGCTGCGTTCATGCTCTTTTACCCGGCCATCACAGATTTTGCAGCTTCACTTGACTGTTGACACGTAGCAGAACCCCTTGACGTTTTTCTTTTATATGTCCGTATCGTAAAATGAATTGCAAGCCATTTAACATTTTCTTATTTTTTTATTAATAATTTCAAAATTATAAATACAATTATTATACAAATTGTTATTACAAAGAATAAAAAGGCGTACCTATTATAGCCGTCTGCTTAGTATTTTTAAAAATAAAAAATAAACCTTTAACTTTTCGTAGTAGTATAAGAGTGGGGCAAGTTGAGCATGCCTGCCCTACTAGCCCCGGCTAGACTTATAAGATAAAAAGTTAAGTTATGAAAAAACGGGTAGACTTGGGACTAAATAACTAATTATTATCAAAAGTACAATAAATACATAAAATATAAACACTTACGTGATTGTAGACTGTTGTTTTAGTACGAGTCTAGAGAAAAATGGCGATCAACAGTTTTTTTACTTTTTACTAAGAAAATTAAAAAAGGTGTCTGTTATCTTTCTCGATTGTCGTCGGAGTTCTCCTTCCTCGTCCCCATCTTTCCATTATTTGGACTATTTTTGTGACATGCGTAGTTTTAGAGATATTTAAATTGCCCAACTTGTCCCTATGCTCAACTAGCCCCGCTCTACCCTACCTGTATTAAGGGTTGATTTGGCCTGTATTAATGGTCATTTTGTGCCTCTACGGTTGGTCAGAGAGAAAAAACTATGAGAATCAAATTTATAGACAATTACATAATAAACAATTTTTACTTGAACTTTTTTTTCTAAACCTAATAATCAAGCTAGTAGAAGCAAAAAAAAAATCCTAAATCAACCCTTAATACAGGTACTCTATAATAGTAAACATTTATTATTAACTTGTAACCTCAAAACTACACCTATAACCTCGTCCAGGCGTTGTAACTCGGCGCTGACAACATGCAATCGCTGGGCACTGAGCAAAAGAAAATTACGCGCGCTTAGATATAAATGGTAATTTTGTGCCTCTACGGTTGGTCAGAGAGAAAAAACGTTGAGAATCAAATTTATAGATAATTACATAATAAACAATTTTTACTTGAACTTTTTTTTTTTCTAAACCTAATAAATAAGCTAGTAAAAGCAAAAAATTGAATTTTGGCCGCTATTTTCCAAGATGGCGGCTTGAGCACAACTTTTTTTTTTCGGGGACTTTATAAGATTTCAATCAGGATGCCAGAGATAATTTGTACAAAGTCTCTTGCTTGTATGACGCATTTTTGTAAACAGCCCCTATTTTGCTTAAAATGACTGGACTAAAAGTTATTGATGTAAAGAATCCTATAGACTCAGAGGTGCGGTTAAAGGACCTGGGAGGTACGAATACCTGTGCGAAGGGTTCACTAAGGAACTTTAGTGAACTTTTCAGGATGTACTTTATATCAAAGCGCAACAAATTTTGTGCAATAGCCTTTATACCAAAATATCAAATCTCCTTTGATGTTCGATACTCTAAACTAATAACCTTCCAATTATTTCTGCTTATACCACAAGCTTTGAGGAGCTTCCGGGTAAGAAACAAAATCAACATTTCTGTATACTTTAGTTTAGTAAAATAAAAGTATCTCATTGGCTGTTCTTGTTTAGTTCTACTTTGTATTATAGATTTCAGTAAGATGCTTTACTGTATTAGCTACTTAATTAGAGTACTTAGGCAACAAAAGGTGACCCTAATAAATTCCTGTACTTGTATGTATGTCTGTATATAACGCACTTGATCTCTGAAAGTACCTTATAAAAATTTTAAACTTTAGAGTTATGTTATGTGTAATAGTAATAACCCAATAATAGGGAAATTATAGGGAAGCCCCGAAAAATCACCCTTAAAAAACTAAGGGTTGATTTTTCTTGACGAAAGTGCGTCATGTGAGGAGTTAAATGAAAGAGGACGACGCTCTGAGTACAATTATAAAATTTGTTTTCGATTTTGTACCAATTCATCTTTGCGCCGAATGTCCTTGAAAATTGCAATTTTTCATTATATTTTTAAAAAAGGTACGATTTTTTTAAAATTATTTTTGGAACGAAGTTCCTTATGGCACGTTCTGGAGCCCGGGAGGGGATCCGAAAAAAACGACCAAAATCACCGTCACAAAATCACCGTCACCCAAAATCACGTTCACGCAAAATCCGTCACGAAATCTACAGATAAAGATAACTTGAGTAAAAGCTCACCGAGTTAGATGAAATTTGGTACACATGTTCATTTTACCAATGCCCAGGCTGAGTTCGTCGGAAAACGTTATCCACCCAAGCGTTCACGCGCAACGCTCGCGTAAACATAAGCTTCAAAAGCCGGGAAAAAGTGTTATTAAGGAGGCCTGTTACTTGACTTGTTTTGATTATTTTTGTTATATATGTCAAAAATGTCACTTTGTTTTGTAAATAAATAAAATATAATCATGTAAAATTTCACCCTGATACAAGTAGAAGCTGTAGTGTGGGGAAGATATATATTTTATAATATTTTAAATTAATTGGCCGGGTAGGTAGAAAACAGTCCTATTTCAATCCAAACTCCTTTAACAAACATACTCTTTCACTATAAAATCATTATAATCAACTTTTTTCTTATATTTAATATATATATAGTAAGACGCTTGCTTTTATTATACAAATTATGATTTTCTTTTAATTTTGCCTTAACTCTGCTAGGTACAAACAGTTCGTTACTTTTAATTTTGTCTCTTTTCTAACTCCGCCATGTATAAGTAGTTAGCAATGTATACGTACTTAGCAGTGTGATTTTATAATTTATATTTAATGAAAAATGTAAGGAACTTCGCTCCTACCGGGTGTCCCGCGATACCACACGTATTTTTTATTTTTTTGTGGTTTTAGTCCCGTTCAACAGCCTAGGTCATTGCAGGACGGGGTTATCCGGCTACTTTACTCATCTACTCACACTGATGAGATCATCAGTGTGAAACTTAGTTATTCTTTGTCAATAAAATTTTTTAATGATATACGTCGCATATTTTGCGATAAAAAATAATTTATCTTCAGAAAAAACGAAAAGAAACTTTTCAAGGTCGTTTATAGGTAATTTAAATGTTAGACTTTTCATCCCCGTTCTTAAAAACGAGAAAATAATATGAAAATAGGGAAATAATGTAAATACGGGATTATAATCCACGTTTGCCAATAAAATTATTTTGTAAATAGTAGAGAATGAATGGCAAATATATTGAATTTGTTGAAATCAGGTTGACAACACTGCTTTTAACCTCACAGCTGTATTGCGAGTCATTCTACAATGTTTTGTTTACTTTTGTTTAGTTTTCGTTGAACTTTTTTTTTCTTTTTACTTTGAAAGTGATTAGTAATTGTTTTAAATCATTTTAATAATTTATATTAACACTGTATATTCAAGAACAACTGATTTAATGAATGTTTTAAATACAACTGTACATAAGGATGACTTATTTCTTCCTTATATACTAAAATTTGGCAGGTCACTTGTATAACTTGACTTCACCTGTCTACCTTATTATTTTTTGTTTTTCAACACTCCCTCCAAGGTTGACTAGGGTGAGAAGTCTGTGTTGTGATGCTGGAAGTGGTTTCGTCAGTAAATCAGCCTTCTGCTGTTTCCCAGATATATGTTCAATCTTGAATTCACCTTCTTGAACCTTCTCTCTAACATAGTGATATCGGACATCTACATGTTTGGTAAGTTTGTGAAATGACGGGTTCTTTGCCAGTTTCACTGCTCCCATGTTGTCTACCCACAGAGTTGGAGTATCGTCTTCACCAGTTATATCTTTGAGAAGTCTTCTCAACCACACTACTTCCTTGGCAGCTTCACTAGCAGCAATGTACTCCGCTTCAGTTGTAGACTGTGACACTGACCTTTGCTTTCTACTTGACCAGGTAATAGCTGCGCCCCCATGCTTGCACAACACTCCTGATACTGACTTCCTTGTCTCAGGATCTGCTGCGAAATCTGCATCTGCATACGCTTCTAGTTTACCTTTGCCATTGTAGAAGAGACCATAGTTGATTGTGCCCTTAAGGTATCGGAAGATACGCTTTGCACCTTGCCAATGCCTTTTCTTTGGCTTCTGCATAAACTGAGCTAGGTGATTCACAGCGAAAGAAATGTCTGGCCTAGTAGCTACTGCCAGGTACATTAAACACCCTATGACTTCCCTGTAAGGTATATCTTGACCAGCTGATTCTTCTTCTTCACTTGAACCACATTCAGTGATGAACCCTACTTTCATAGGTGTGCTTACAGGATTAGCTTCAGACATATTGAATCTTTTCAAAAGTTTTTCTGTGTAGCGCTTCTGGCTTAGTCGAATACCTTGAGCTGTTTGTTCTACCTCCATACCTAGATACAATTTTACTGGACCAGCAGTTATCTGAAACTCTTTCTTCAATTTTTCTAGAAGTTTGTCGACTGCCTCTTGGTTTTCTCCAGCAACTAATCCATCGTCTACGTAGAGCGCTACAACTAATTTTGGTTTACTTTGATAAAAAAGACACGGGTCTGCACTACTTTGCTTCAGTCCAATAGCTTTCAGATACTTGGAAAACCTTTCATTCCAGCACCGAGGTGCTTGCTTCAAGCCATATAAACTTCGCTGCATCCTGCAAACTTTCCTCGTACCATCCTGATAACCTTCCGGTTGATTCATATAGATTTCTTCATCCAGAAATCCATAGAGGAACGCTGTTTTGACGTCGAACTGCCTTATCAACAGTTTCTCCTTAGCAGCAACTGACAATAGAGTTCTAACTGTGTCGAATCTTGCTACTGGGGCAAACGTCTCTTGATAATCAATGCCTTCTTTCTGTGTAAAACCCTTTGCGACCAGCCTGGCCTTATATCTCCCTGGAGTACCATCAGGGTTAGGTTTTATCTTAAAAATCCACCGACTTGTCACGGGCTTTCTTCCTGGTGGGAGATCCTCTAGCCTCCAGACCTTATTTTCCAAAAGCGATGCGTATTCATCATCCATCGCAGCCTTCCACTTATCTGCTTCTGATGATGAAAGTGCTTCCTTCACTGTTCTTGGTTCTTCTGCCGCAAGACAAGCAACGTATCTGTCTGGGGTTCTAAGAGTAGCTCGATCTCGAAGGATCATGTTGTGACGATTAATCGGGCGATTGATTTCTTCTTCAGTAGTGTCTGAGGCATTTTCCTCATTTCCGACACTCCCTCCTGCCTCAGCCTCTTCACTGCTGAAACTTCTCCCTCCATTTCCTTGGATAGGTAACTCATCTTCACCTTCAGCTACAACTTCCTCCGGTTCTGCTTCAGCTACTGTAAGTTCCTGATCTGCTATGACAGGAAATTCTATTTTATCACACAATGGTTCTAAGTTCCTGTCAACAGACTCACAAGATGAAATTAATTCAGGCTTAAATGTTACATCCCTACTTAAAACAACTTGTTTCGTTGATGGCACCCAAACCCTGTAACCATCTTTATTTTCACAGTATCCTACAAGAATTCCTTTCTTTGATTTCTTGTCCCATTTCCTTCTGTGTTGTTTGGGAATGTGGACAAAGCATTCAGTACCGAACACTTTTATATGCTTGACATACGCATCCTTTCCTGTCCACAACTCTATTGGAGATTTTCCCGTTATTGGAGTTGGACCTGTTCGGTTTAATACGTAAGCTGCAGTATTTACCGCTTCTGCCCTAAGAGACTCTGGAATTTTCTTAGCATGTAACCCGGTTCTTGCCGCTTCCACTAGAGTTCTATTCTCCCTTTCTGCCGCTCCATTTTGCTCTGGCGTGTATGGCATGGTTATTCTGTGACTAAAACCCAGCTCTCTTGATTGCTTCTTGAATTCAGCGTTGTTGAATTCCTTGCCACCATCTGTTAAGAGCTCCTTGACTGGATGACCTGAAACTTTTGCTTTCACGAGAAATGTTTTTGTACAATTAACAACCTCTGATTTCTTTTTCAAAAAATACACATTTCTAAACTTAGTGAACTCATCCTTTAAGCATAAAAAATATCTCGCACCTCCTTGTGAAGTGACTGGCATAGGGCCACAAACATCAGCTGACACTCTGTCTCCTGGCTGTTCTGCCTTATCAAGACGTGTTCCAAATTTGAGTCTATGTTGCTTCCCTAGCACACAAGGTTCACAAAAATCATTATGGTTTGAATCTATTTTAATCCCATGTAAGTTAAGAAACTGTTGGACATGCCTTTTATTTTGGTGCATTAGTCTTTCATGCCAAAGTTGAAGCGTATTTCTTCCTTCAGCTACGGCAGCTAATGCTTTGCTTTCTACTTTCATATTCATATGATAAAGCCCACTTTGTCTATATCCAATAGACGTCACCACACCATATCTAATCAGCTTACAATATTTACTATCCATTTCACACTTCACACCTTTATCAACAGCAGATAGAATAGAGAAAAGGTTTCGTCCTGCCTCTGGAACGTACCACACATTCCACATTTTCGCATGATCTATATCTTTGCCGACTCTCATTTCAGCTAAAATATTCCCTCTCCCAATCGCATTCATAGTCTGCCCATTTCCAATTAAAATTTCTTTTGGAGGAACAAACGGCTCATAATTAACTAGCCATTCTTTCTTATTAGTAATGTGATGAGTTGCCCCTGAGTCTGCAATCCAACTATCATCGCTATGAAATTTCGAGCCCAAGCCTACTAACGCAGACTGTTTCCCTTGTCTTTCTGAACTTTGAGGACAGTTAGACCGAAAGTGATTGCCCTTACAATTATAACATGAGACGATTTTACCACTCTTTGTCCTCAAACCAGTGTTGACTTCTTTCTGAGAAACGCCACTTTTTGGTGCAGCTTTCTTCTGCTCCTTGCAGCCTGGCCTCTGCTTAGACACCAACGCAGATGACTCATCGCAGGAAGACTCCCTTTCTCGCAGGCGGACCTCAACTGTGCACAACCTTTCTCTTAATACACTCAGTGTTCGCTGCTCCTTCGGAACTGACTCCCAGGCATTGATGAACTCGTGATACTCAGTTGGTAAGGTATTTAAAACTCTGTTTAGGAATAGAGAACTAGGTAACTTCACATTATCCTCCTTCCACGTTTCATCTTTCAAATCAACCCACAGCTTTTCTAACTTTGCTATATGTGAAGCAATGTTGTCTGAAGGATCCTTTTCTTTAATGCCAAAAAATGCATTGAACAACCTGTCTTGACGCTGTTCTGTCCTTTGTTCAAAGATCCCATGTAACTTGTCCCACATTTCTTTGGACGATGTGCACATGTTGATCAGCTGCCTCACATTGGTGTTGATTGATGAGACTATGATGCTCTGAGCTGTGTATTCTTGTTTTATTAACGCTTCATAATCCTGAGTTTCTTTCTCACTAGCTCCATCTACAAGAGATGTTCACTGATCCATTCACTAACTTCATTAAATTTTGCGCCTGGAGATAAATTTTGACTTGGAACTTCCAATCTGCCCAATTCTCACCTCCAACTAGCTTATCTACGATCCACTTTCTAGATTCCATGGTTGCACTTGATTAATTAATTTTGAATTTAATTTTTTTTTTAATTTTTAAATTTTGACACTGTCTTGTCAAAAAAAAATATAATAAAAAAAAATTAAAACTTTCTTACGTCCTGGGTGGGTCCCTTAACCTATTAACACTGTATATTCAAGAACAACTGATTTAATGAATGTTTTAAATACAACTGTACATAAGGATGACTTATTTCTTCCTTATATACTAAAATTTGGCAGGTCACTTGTATAACTTGACTTCACCTGTCTACCTTATTATTTTTTGTTTTTCAACAATTTATATTATTATTTTAGTTCTGTATTAAATTTGTTTAATAAAGAAATACAAATGTTTTCTTTGTTGATTAAATCTTATATAGCGCTTTTTCTGGAGATAAAATTTTGTTTGTACCTCGAGAATAATGCGTTATTCCCTTGTTATGATTATCTCCCTCGGCTTCGCCTCTGGAGCTAATTGGCATTAATCCCTTGGCTTCGCCTTGGAAATTAAGAAACCTAATACCCTCGGCTTCGCCTCTGGAGCTAATTGGCATTAATCCCTTGGCTTCGCCTTGGAAATTAAGAAACCTAATACCCTCGGCTTCGCCTCGGGATTTAGTTGCCTTGATTTCTTCGGCTACACACGGGAAATAATATCTTACATTATTCCCTAGGTGCATAAATTACTATACCCCACTTCCAAAGAAAATCTTAAACACTTATTATCGTAGGAACGAATTGGGCTAGGAACTTCAGAGCAGGAAAGAACATCGCTCTGAGTACAATTATAAATTTGGTTTCGTTTTGGTACCAATTCATCTTTGCGCCAAATGTCTTTGAAAATTGCATTTTTCGTCCCTCCCCTCTCTTAAATTTATTAACAAAGCCACGATTTTTATAAATCAAAGTTATTCTTTGCCAAAAACAGTTTTAAGGAATTTTTCTTGCGTTTCATATATTCAAAATATGCGATAAAAAAAAAATTCCCCTCTTAAAAAAAAATCTTGAACACTTATTATCTTAGGAACAAATTAGGCTAGAGATATCAGAGTAGTTTCACTGCGTTTGGACAATAAAAATGCATATAATAGCGTTTGTTTTACTTAATTTTAATAAATAGTTCAATGGTAACAGCTAAAATAAATTTCTTGATCTGGATAGTGCTGAGCCAATAATTCTGGTTAACAAACTCATCCTATTTCTTACATTGCCTTCGGGCCCTTTGAGATATCTAAAAGAACTTATCTCTTGGTTCATTTCTTTTGTATTCTTTACAACCAAGTAGATTTTTTTCCAAAATTTACTTTATGTAAGTCAGAATTTTTATTATAATTTAAAGCTCTGTTTTTAACAAACTAACTTCAACCCTGTTAAATTAGTTATTTATTTTTATAATTCTTGACTTAAAAAAATAAATAAAATAACTGATATTACTTTCGTGGATATTCTGTATTACATTTAAACATTCTAGAAAATTAAACGTGAAATCTCTTTAACAATATCAAGTTGCACTTCTTATAACCTAAAACCCTTGTAGCAGGATTATTTCTTTGATAAGACTTTTTGTGTTTAAAAAACAAACTTATTATAAAACAAAATAAAATTTGTAAAAGTAGAAACAAGTTTGATTGTTTGTTTTTTTTGTAAAAAAAATTAACTTCAGTGCAAAAATGAAGAAAAAAGTTATTTTTTTAAAGCTTTAATTTTAATTATAAATAATATAAACTAGTGTTTTGGAAAGTAGTTGGAAAAGTAAGTTTGTTTGAGGAAGTGCAAGGCGGAGAGAAGTTTTAAAATTGACTTTGGAGTGCCTTGTTTATCATTTAACTCCTTTAATTTTTCGAAACAGCCAAAAATTAGTTCCGTCTCCTCCTGTCTTCTCTGTACCATTCTTTTGTTTTAAAATATCAACATTTAAATTTACAAAAGTAATATACTTTGAAGTAAAGCGTGAAAGAGAAGTTGAGCTTATAAAATATAATCAAACTTTAGATAATGCCATTGCGGAACTGTAAGAAAGTCGTCTTAGAGAACAATTACAATAATATATTTAAAAAACATGACAATTGACACAAGTCAAAACAAGCAGAAAAAAACAAATAAAAAATAACTAGTCGTCCTTTACATCTTTCTCCTCCGACAGAAGGACTACTTTTGACAATGATCGACGGTATGTCCCTCTCACGGTTTCGATGTCAACCACCCGAACCTGGTTGTCTCTCCCCGGATAGACGGCTATAATCTTCCCAATAGGCCAAGTATTTCTTGGGCTAGTTTCGTCAGCTATAAGTACTATGTCCCCGATTTTCGGTGGGGTCTGTTTCTTGAACCATTTGATTCCTGGGAGATATTCCTTAAGCCATCTGGTCCAGAAACTGTCAATGAGACCTCGAATCTTTTGAAGCGGCCTTTTAGTTAAACTTTTTTCATCAATCTGACTTGAAAAAGATTCCTTGAGTAAATCGTTGGGTGTAATAGGCAAAGGATCACTCGGATCCACAGACAGATGTGTTAGGGGTCTGCTATTTATTATAAATTCAACTCGTGTTAATAACGTTATGAGTTCCTCATCTTTCGGGTACTGCGATTGAAGAACAGCGCTCAGGGCAGTCTTAACGGAGCGTACCA
Source organism: Gerris lacustris (assembly GCA_951217055.1). Lineage (NCBI taxonomy): Eukaryota > Metazoa > Arthropoda > Insecta > Hemiptera > Gerridae > Gerris > Gerris lacustris. The sequence goes on along the minus strand of OX578280.1, from coordinate 64,942,452 downwards.
TGCGTTCCCAACTTCCCCCCATATGGGGAGCTCTCGGGGCAATAAATCTCCAGGTGATTCCTTCCCTGGTATTAGTCAAAGCTCTCTGTATGTGGACATGGTCGAGTCTCGTGACACTATCTCGAAGTTCTTGCTCTGCTGCAGTAAAATTTGTACCATTGTCCGAATACATTTCAACTGGACAAGGTCTTCTACTAGTGAATCTTTGGATGGCCATGATACAGCTCTCTGTGTTAAGGGAATGAGCCACTTCCAAATGTATTGCCCGGGTTGACAAACAGGTGAAGATAACTCCCCATCTTTTCTCATGTCTTCTTCCTACAGTAACCTCTATTGGGCCAAAAAAGTCCACGCCAGTATAAAAAAAAAGCATGGGGTGGTCGTGTCACTCTGGCCTCTGGTAGTGGGGCCATCTGAGGTTGCATTGGTCTTCGGAATTTAAGTTGACACAAAGCGCAATTGGTCCTCACGTTCTTCACAGTAGCCCTCATTCCCAACATCCAATACCGTCGTCTCAAACTAGTCATTACAGTTTCAAGGCCTTGATGGAAGCACAGTCTGTGGTGGTGAAATACTAACAGTCGTGATACATGATTTTTCCCATCTATGATAACGGGGTTTTCCTCGTCCCAATCCAAGTTTAGCGAAGCTTGTGTTCTGCCCTTCACCCTTATTAGGCCGTCTGGAGCGATGTATGGAGATAAACAGAATAAGCGACTTGATTTTGCAACTTCTTTCCCTTTTAGTAGCAACTGCTTTTCTTCACTAAAACATTCGTTTTGAACATGTCGTATGATCAAAAGTTCCGCCTTCTTGAGTTCTTCTGGAATAGGTTCTTCGACATTCTTTATAGCTTCATTTACAGGCATTGACACTGAAATGTTTTCTCTTTTATAACGTCCTAGCTTACTTATGTACCTTAGAATAAAGCAGGTTACTCTAAGTAGCTTTTCCCACGATGAGTAGTCTTTGAGGGGTAGGACACTTTCCTTAAGAAGACAGGCTCCAACAAATTTCTTTCTTTTTGGATAATTTTCATACTACGGAAAGATTTAATTTTACTTTAAATCAAATTATAATTATCAATAACTACGGGAGACATACAGAGAATAATAAACCCCCTCACCGGGACTCGAACCCTGGGTCCTCCTATTAATCCGTTGCAAGTGCTCTTACCAACTGAGCTATACGGGAGAATGATTTTTCTCTGTCGTTACCGATACAAATTCCCGGAATCCAAGCTTTCAATCATATTCTACAAATCTAGAGAGCCAACTATTCACAGCAATAGAACTAGACCGAGAATTAACGCTTATAATTATAAAGTACTCAATTAGTACCTGTACCTAGTACGGTACTAATAACGGATTAATAGGAGCACCCGTGGTTCGAGTCCCGGTGCGGGGGTCTATTTTTCTATATATGTCTCCTGTAGTTATTGATAATTATAATTTGATTTTTTTTTTCATATAGGTTCAGAAAAATCTCCAGGTGAAATCGAAAATTGAATTTTAGCTATAAATTTTGTGGCGCTACCCGCCAAGAGAGAAGAATAAACGTGTCTGAATAGCCAATATGATTATTTGATAACATTTAAATAATTAAGTAACCTTATTACAACCTAAGTGATTATTACATAATTTCAAAGTATTGGATTTGTTTTATTCATAAATTGTGTATTATAATTATTGCATTGGTCTTTTAAGGGATGAAGCGCTAGCGTAAGTAAGTTTAAATTATTGAAATTAGATAAAAGCTCGATTATCGATTATTATTATTATTGGCATATTAAAACCAAAGTGGGATAAGGGTTAAATTAATTATTTACTGTTATTCCGTTTCTCGACATTAACTATTAATTTATCAGTCTAAGTTGGAGGCGACAGTGAAAATAAGGTGAATATTAGAGTTTTCGTTTACGAAGCTGGAGTTTGGAGGTTCGAAACCCCGTGAGAGTTAACGGTGTTTATTCTAACTCTCTCTCTAATCTAAAATCTAGCTTAAAGTCAACTTAAATTATTTAACCCGGAGTTAAATCTCGTGTTGATATGTGAACTAGAAGTAATTCTTCCGTAATACACAGAAAATACTAAGAAAATCATTACTAGACTAGTCTCTAGTTATTAAGTAAATATTAATGCAAATGAAACATGCTCTTAAGCCATCACCGAATTAAGGTTAAATAAATTAAGCTTTAGTTTAATATACACAAAGTGCAATCAAGTGATCTTCTATTTGAACTGAGAAAAGTAGTAATCCTGCTCAAGTACTAACGCTATTTAAAGTTAATCTACCGTATAGTCAAGTAATTTTTATTTTATTTTGTAAAGTTTTACCGATTAATAATAAGTTGGTTATGAAAATCTATAACCAGACTATCAAATCATAAATTATAATTTCATTGATGAAAGATGAGAGATAAAAATTTAACGTCTCACTAAGAATCGAACACAGATCCCACGTTTTGCACTATAGATGTTTTATTCTAGTTATCATTTCGCTAACAATTAGTTTTAGCTTTCTGTACAAAGTACAAAAAGAAACCTTATATAACGGTTCTGTTTGTCTGTCTGTCTATCTGTCTGTCCGTTGCTAGTTTCAATTCATAAACTACTATAGCTAGGAACATGAAATTCGGCACACAGATGCATCTCGGCATTTCAGACAACTGGTAAATTTTCGATTTTTCACACTAAATATTTTCAAGATGGCGGCCAATATGGCGGGTGACTAAAAAAATTTTTTTAGTCACCGTTACATGTTATACATCAAATGAAATGTCTTGAAATATAGAAAAAGAATGTGCAACTATTAAAATTTCACACCTAATAATTTTAACTTAATCGTACCAGAAACCGGCGATTATCGCCTCACGTACTTACGTGAAGCACGCCTTACTTGTTTATAAATATATCCAGATAGATAAAATTTATCATTTATGTCATTTCTAGACGGTGGAATGCTCTTTTACCTATCTTCCATTTTCTTATAAATAATAGTAATGCGCTTAACGTAGCTTTGACACCGAAAAGACAACGGAAGACAAGAGTACAAAGGATTTTTCATTGGAGAGTTGTGAGTCCGTGTCTCTTTGGAGTGAAAACATAATTAGTCTTCTCCTTATTATACTTGCAAAGCTAAGGATTATTAGGACAACGATCCTGTAATCAAGCGTTGGATGACGCCACTAAATCGTTGACAATATAAACTAAATTACGGTTTCTTAAAGCTTAGTCGGCAACAAAGACGCGCAACATTGAGTTCCGGTGTGGATTAAGATTAAGGAGAGTTGACGGCGTCAACGTCAACGGAGACTATCAAATAGTGGTGACGCCTTTGCATGACTATAAAAGCCGTGAAGTAATTTTACAACATTTTGCTTCCGAGCTACGTGATCGTTCTGTAGAACGAAAATATCTTACATCTCCGATTTCAAAAATTCCAAGAAATAAATCCGTTTCAGATATCAGGGAACATTTTTGGTTCCGGGTCTGTCTGTCGGTCTGGTCTGTTGGTGTGTCGCTCAATTTTTGCGAACCAACATATCTTAAAAACTAAACGTACGATTTTAATGAAATATGAATGGTAGGTTAGCCCATTGTTGGTCCCATATAAGTTTCAACCTTCTGCACTTATTTGTTTCTCTTCCTCATGCGCCCAAACATCAATTTATTTTTATTTACATCTATAGTTCAAAAGTTTAGAGTTTATTGAAGTAACCAGCAGATAGCCCTAGATTAATATGAAACGTCTTCGCTCATTAACTTTTGCATAATTAATACTTTAATTCATGTAAAGTATCAAAACAATTTTGAAAGATTAAAAAAAAAAACGGGGGAAACAATTGAACAAATTAGACAATAATGGCTTGTAAAAGCATAAAATCAAAAATTACGTGATAGATGCGAGGAAGCTATGTGCCACACCAATTGGCAGTCTATCTTTCTTTTAGCGCTGAAAATTTGATAGCAATAAAATGAGTGGAAACGAGATCTGGACCTGCAGGAAGGATGAAATAATAATCGTTTTGTAATGAATTAGGAAGCATTTTATATAAAGTATAAATACAAAGACTGTAGAAAAGCCCTGTTAAAACATAATCTGTGGAGTAATATTAAAAATTACCTCCACATAATTACAAGACTCAATGTCGTTCTAAGTTGGCAACTTTAAGACGGCCGTAATTTGAGTGACGTCATCCACCGCTAGATAACCGGTCTTTAAGGAAACCTTAGTTTGAAGAGTGTGACGTCCACCGCAGTGACGTCATCCACCGCTAAATAACCGCTCTCCAAGAAAACCTTAGTTTGAAGGGTGTGACGTCATCCACCGCTAAATAACCGCTCTCCAAGAAAACCTTAGTTTGAAGGGTGTGACGTCATCCACCGCCTCTCCAAGAAAACCTTAGTTTGAAGGGTGTCGGTGTTTCCAGAGACCCTGCTACTATCTCATTCTATAGGATATTCAATATCCTTTATGGGGAATTTTCTCCAACTTACACTCTCCTCTTGGCGTCCTCTTGGTGTTCATCCAGGCCGCACCTCCCTAGCCATAAGTGGGATCCTTCTTTCTGGGATCCTTTTCACATGTCCAAACCAAACGAGCTGATTTTGTTCGATGAACTCGGATATAGACTGAAAGTTGAAATTAGCTCTGACTTTTTTATCTCGTATACCATCTCTTTTTGCTTTCCTCTAGGAAGGAATCTCTCATTTGCTCTTGTAGTTGCTTGTGAGAGCCCAAGATCCCCACTGTAGGTAAGAGTAGGGGTATATGGATTTGGTCATCCCCATCTTAGTATCCCTGCTGATTTCTTTGCCCACGAAGCATCTTCTGATGGAGTGGAAACACCTTCCTTGCTATTGCCACCCTACTGATGTTTTTATAATTTGAAGTGCCATTTTGGCTGATTGTCGTTCTTATGAATTGTAAGGTCTCTCTGAGGCTAAGGTTGTTGTTCAGAAATTTGTACTATGGCCCATAGTCTTTGTTATGGCCACACTAATGGAGTGAAATCAATTTTAATTAATTAATTTTTGTGGATCAGTTCAGTAAAGAGACATATCTCCGTCTTTTCAGTGAACAAGGCACTTAAGAGGTATATTAATTATATTAGGATTAACTGCTTATTAATATCGATATGCATCCATATCGTATGTCTTAAATTCTTCTTAAGGCGACACCCTGCTACCCAAAATACGTTATTTAAATGTAAACCGGCTTACTAATTAATATAGGTTTTTATAATATAATTTTCAGCGAAAGAACAAACCACTAAAATGTTAATTAAAGAAAGATGAAAGTAAAGGAAAAACTAGCAATAAAATATAACAATTTCAAGTTATTATTTTAGCTTTTATATTTGAATGATAGTGTTGAATAACGCATTCGAAAATTTCATAATAATTTAATCTTCTTAAAATTAAACGAACATCATAATTAAACACCCTTTTTGTTTTAAAAAGTTAAATAAATATATAAATATAAGGTCGAAATTGGAATTATTCGATATTCGGACATGAAAATAATAATTATTAAATTTAATACCACGATATAAAACAATAAAAAATGTAAACATTCAATATTAATTATGTTAAAGCTTCAACAATTATGATAATTAATTTGATTTAGAACATTAAGTATATTTTTAATGATTTGTTTTAATTTATTTTGTTTTTGAATCCTCATTATCATTATTTCTATGTTAATCACCTTGTAAAATGTCAAATGTAATTATATTTTAACTTTACTAAAGCTCTAAATTGGTTTATCAAATTAATGTATTTCATACTTACATAAATAATATATACCTTTCATGTGACTGCGAAATACGAAGTAATGTGTATAATTCTCTGTCATTAAATACATTTTTTTTATAATTTATTTATTTAATCATCCGAAAAGAATATTTCGTAAAAAAAGTAGTTGCATTAATAAAAAAGAGTAAGTATATATTATTCACCGAAACCATTTTTTTAAATAAATAAATATAATATATATATATATATATATATATATATATATATATATATATATATATATATATATATATATATATATATATATATATATATATATATATATATATTTACCTATTGTACACCTATTGTGTACTTTAATTTACCTATGGTAACACGAATAACTTCTTTAATATTGAGTTTGTGTTATTAATCAATGTAAGAATAAACTATTTTATACTTATTAGTAAACAGATATTATACTTTTTTTTAAATTATATATATATATATATATATATATATATATATATATATATATATATATATATAAATTATATATATTATATATATATATATATATATATATATATATATATATATATATATATATATATATATATATATATTATATATATAATTTAAAAAACAAGTGTAATATCTGTGTACTAATAAGTATAAAATAGTTTATTTTTACATTGATTAATAACACAAACTCAATATTAAAGAAGTTATTCGTGTTACAATAGGTAAATTAAAGTAAAATGTCACATAGTTAATACACGTAATGTTTTTAAGTGTTTTAGTGTCCTCCTGAAAAAATGTGATTTTTGACTATTTTGCTTATCACAATATACAATCATTATTATAGTCTAGGTCCATTTATATCTACGATTAAAATTCTTATGGGACCATTCGTCCAATAATTGGTAGTCTATTTCTATTCTACTCTCTAAAGTGTAACGACTGAAATATGGTTAAAACCTATTACATTTGCTTAATGGTGACAGTATAATTTAACAAGTAAGGCGATAATCGCCGGTTTCTGTACGATTAAGTTAACATTTTTAAATGTACAATTTTAATAGTTGCATAATATTATTTTTCTACACTTTAAGACCTTTAAATTGATGTATAACATGTCATGGTGACTAAAAACTTTTTTTTAGTCGCCCGCCATATTGGCCGCCATCTTGAAAATATTAAGTGTGAAAACTTCAAAATGTGTACAGTTGTCACAAATGCCGAGATTCACCTGTTTGCCGAATTTCATGTTCCTAGCTATAGTAGATTATGAATTGAAACATGCCTACGGACAGACAGACAGACAGAGCCGTTATTATAGGGTTTCTTTTCGTACTTCGTATAGAAACCTAAAACGGACAATATGTAGTTTTTTAGTTACAATGGTTCGCAAAAATGTTGAAGTACTGACATGAGACCAAAAATTATGTCAGATGTCTGAAACCAAATTTTTAACTTGGGAGCATAGAAGAAATGTCTTACTTAAGAATGATCACAATCCTTTTGTTACCTGAAGCAAGCTCAGAAGCAGAAAAAATCTACTCAGGTAATATGATGAATGAGAACTCCCGCGTATTTGTTCCCCTCTTTTTTTATATCTCCCGCCAAAATCCCTTACCGCAATTAAGCGAAAAAAATCTCTTAATCTCTTTCCTCTAATTTAAGTGATTCATTGGATAAATGGTCTGAACGTTCTTTTGTTTCTTTAGCAAGAATTATGACTGGTTTAAAGAAAATCCTGAGGCATTAAAGAATATAGGACTAATATTTATAAATGTGTTGCAGTGAAAGAAAGAAATTATTATTAATTACACCTGACACATATGTGTAGCGTTCCCATCCATTCCAACAATCCTTTTCTTTATAGATGGCCATTTATAGATGAGGCTCGTACTTGAAATCAGTGGCCAGTGGCCAGTGGTACTCGTTTCCAAAACCTTCATTAAATAATATAATCATGGCTATAGTTTGCATAGTTTATTCCATTATTTAAAAAAAAAAAATCCCGAAATCGCAGTTAGAAGGCTATTTATTACATGTAAAAATTCGCCTATTTTTATTATTAGGTACAATACATTACAATTTTTTTTATCTAGTTGAATATAATCTCACAATGATCTTGATTAATTAAAAATATGAAAAAACTAAGTATAATTAATCTACGATTCTGGAGCTTTCGTATAATAAAAGTAATTAAAAAATTCAAGGTAAAAAGAACTTGTTATATATTACGTTTTTAAATTTTCTGTTGAATCGTATGTAATGTTGATAATATAATTGTTATTGTTATATAATATAATATAATGTTAGTAAAAAAAAAAATAGTTCCGAATTTGTTTATTTCACATAAATGACAACCATCTAGAGAGCTGATCTTAAACCTATAAATGGACAAATCTTTGTACAACGGACCTCCACAACACCAAATCTAAACCGTGCCACCGATATATTTGAAATAATATAATCAATATATTTCCTGTTATGCTGTCATTCAATAAAAAACACTGCTCTTATTTATAAAAAACACAAATTTGAAACCCGTCAAAATGAAGATTGCGTAAATATGGGACATGGCAAAACAAATAAAATAACTTGCGGATTTTTTCCGAACTTACTTTCCATACAGAAAAATTTCCTGAAAACCAATTAAATTCTGCTGAAAGATGTCTAAAAGTATTGAAATATTTCATTGTCACCGTGTTCTGAGCTATTCTAAAAGTTTCAAATGTTTAGCTACTCGGGAAGTTAGTTAAAAATCGATTGCATGATTTGTACTGGACAAACAAACAAACAAGAAAGCAAGCTAATAAAATCGTAGTAAAAAATAAATTTAAAAACAAGATTTTATCTTGGGCCGTCCACCACAATGGATTTAGAATGAATGCATTTATTTTTTTTTTTAATTCTTCTCAGCAAACCCTTTCATTTTCATTTGATACCCATATAATGGGCGTGCTCAAAAAGGAACTAGCCCACCATATTGGATTTAGAATGACGTCACTTAGCTAACCATGCATTATCATCCAAATTAAACCTGTATGCACAATTTCAATTCAATCGGTTGAGGATAACTTTAAAATTCACTTGCAAGATTTGACCCGAACATACATAAAACATATATACGTTAAATAAGCTTGTAAAAAATAACGTAGGGGAGTGACAATCTAAATAAGTACCTAATTTTACGAGTATATATATAGATTACTTTTTCTTAAAACCCAAAACATAATCAATTGTTTATATATCAGTACTCTATCGTGGGACAAACTGTATATAATATAAATTTCTACTTTTTTGTCTCTAACAAAGAAATATCTAACACGAGTAAAAGAAAGTATAAATAGGAATGACGTAATATTCAGTAAGAATTATATGTTAATAATAAGATGAAATCGATGTTTCCATTGATATGGATAGAATGGATAGTGTGGGGGGGGGGGGAGGAGGGGGGTAAGGGGTTGAAAGGTTGTGTTTTCCCTGATAATGGATGATGAAACTATGTCGGCCCTTATGCTATTGTTCCTTGTTCCATCCCTTCGTATAATGGGCCATGATGTCATTGATCATATTTCGACATCGTACCTACATAAGGGTTTCAGATGTAATCCAGCTAGCCTTCTACTCTATTCATAGGGAAAATGTATGTTTAGTTAGCCAAGCCTTACCCCCCCTCCCGACCTTTAGCACTTTAGCCTGCCATCAGTTGTAAGATGAACGAGCCGGCTATAACCCGATTACATATTTCGTTATACTATTATCAATAGATCGCTCTCACTGACCAGAAAAATAAATTGGTAGTGCGTGAAGTCTCACGTAAAAAGGGTTTCGTTGGTGTTGTAAACATGAAATTAGTAGTTTGGGGGGGGGGGGGATTTGGATGTTTTTGACAAAATGGCGTAGAAAATTAACGCTTTTCACAAGTGTTATATATTTTTGTAATCTACTCTTCAATACCTTTCACTTAATACCCCACTCAAAATTTTGAAAAAATATTTTTTTCCCCGTGACAGCAATTAGCCGCCATCTTGGATTCCCAGTTAATCCGACTAAGTTGCTATTCTTATTTTTTCTTTGGCCCATCAGACCGCACATTTTGCATATTTTTCTATATTTTTAGTATGAGCGGAAATACGATTTTAGGGGGGGGGGGGACACGCAAAATTTCGATGTTTTTTGACAAAATGGCGCCGAAAATTGAACACTTTCCCTAAGTGATATATATATTTGTAATCTACTCTTCAATACCTTTCATTTGATACCCCACCCAAAATTTAAAAAAAATATTTATTTTCGTGTGACATGAATTATCCGCCATCTTGGATTCCCAGTAAATCAGATCAAATTGCTAATCTTATTTTTTCTATGGCCCACCAGACCACACATTTTGCATATTTTTCTATATTTTTAGTATGAGCGGAAATACGATTTTAGGGGGGGGGGACACGCAAAATTTCGATGTTTTTTGACAAAATGGCGCCGAAAATTGAACACTTTCCCTAAGTAATATATATATTTGTAATCTACTCTTTAATACCTTTCATTTGATACCCCACTTAAAATTTTAAAACAATATTTTTTTCGCATGACGTGAGTTATCCGCCATTTTGGATTTGAACAGCTGATAATTTTGAGTTCGCTATATTTTTCCTGTGTGCGCGTCAAAACGATCTTTACTATTGGAAAGTTTCACGTTTCTATCTCTTTTTATTCAAAAGTTATTGGAACCGTACAGAGTGACAGACAGACAGACAGACACATGAACAAAACTATAAGGGTTTCTTTTTTTGGTTCTACCAACGAAACCCTAAAAACTCCTATTTTAAACAAATATATCAATTTCATTATTTAAAACTTTTTTAAAAAAAATACAACATGATTTTAAATATGAACTTGGATATTTCAAAAAATAGACTGCCAATTGGTGTGGCACATAGATTCCTCGCATCCTATCATGTAATTTATTGATTTTATGCTTTCACAAGCCATTATTGTCTAATTTGTTTAATTGTTTCCCCCGATTTTTTCATCTGTCAATTTTTTTTTTTTTTTTTACATAAATTAAAGTATCAATTTAGTAAAAGGTAAAGAGTGCAGACGGTACTAATTAATCTAGGGCTATCTGCTGGTTACATTCGATAAACTATAAATGTTTCATACAAATCAGATAAGTGGAAAGTGGAAAAGAAGCAAATGAGCGCAGAAGGTTGAAACTTATGGGACCAACAATGAGCTAATTATGACCCACCATCTAAATTTCAGTAAAATCGGACGTGTAGTTTTTTAGAAATGTTGGTTCACAAAAATTGAATGTCAGACGGACAGACATGGAACATATTATAATGTTTCTGATGTCTGAAACGAATTTTTGCTTCCGAGTTTACCGAAGATAACGGAAGCTATGTGATCGTTCAGAAGAAAGAAAATATTTTATGTTTCCGATTTCAAAAATTCCAAGACAGAAATCCGTTTCAGACCTCAGGCAACATTTTTGGTTCCGTGTCTGTCTGTCGGTCTATCGCTTAATATTTGCAAACCAACATTATCTTAAACACTACATATAGGATTTTATTGAAATTTAGATGGTAGGTCATACTTACCATCCCCCCCCCCCATGGGCCCATTGTTGGTCCCATTTAAGTTTCAACCTTCTGCACTAATTTTTTTCTCTTCCACATGCGCACAAAAAACATATATTTACACATATAGCTTTAAAAGTACATAACTGATTTGTATGAAACTTTTATATTTTATCGATAGTAACCTGCAGATAGCCCCAGATCAATTTGAACTCTGCTCTCTTTAACTTTTGCTAAGTTGATACTTTAATTCGTGTAAAAAATTAAAACAATCATGACAGATTAATAATTAATATAAAAATACCATTTTTAAAAACTGGTCTTATTTTCAACATTTTTTTTTCTGTATACTTCACCTAAATTGTTTCTATGTGCGAAATTTGGGGAAGATTGAAAGACGGGAAGTGGTTCAAAATTGGGGTATAAGATGTGCGATGAAACTTACAAAACACAGTAATATAAGACCAGTAAAAAAAGGGGAAAACAATTGAACAAATTAGATAATAATGGCTTGTAAAAGTATAAAATCAATTAAGTATATGTGATAGGATATGAGGAAGCTATGTGCCACACCGATTGGCAGTCTATTTTAAATTGGAGACAAATGTTCATTCTTCAGACGATCACATTGCTGCCGCTACCTCCGGTAAGCTCGGAAGGAAAATTACAACTTGATAAATGGTTATTTAAAACAAAAATAATTAAAATATAAATCTATTAATAAACGTAATTAAAAAGTGTCATATTTGATTCAATCAATATAATTTTCATAAATAATGCATATAAAAACAGACCCAAAAGGGTTTTCAATTATAGCAGTTGATGAATATCACGCGGGTATACCGCATTGCCTCCTATAAATCGTACAATCCAATTAACAAGGCCGATATTTAAAATTATTTTTGATTTAATAAAGTACAGAAAAAAGGGCACAAGTTCAATAAATTTTGCAGTTAGATTTTTATTCATTATGACAAAAAAATAGTGTGTCAATTAGTGCGGCACATAGATTCCTCGCATCCTATCACGTACATTACATTTGTCAATTGTCTAATTTATTCAATTACTTCCTTCCTTTTATAATCCAGGAGATAGCGTACAAAAAAGTGTGTGACTAACATCAAGCTAGAATTTTGTGTACAAGTTAATATTTTGGATTCATTTAAGAATATGTGGTCGGATAAGCTCGTCTGGGGGTATAGACATAGCTTGGTAATAGGCATTTGAAAATAACAAACCGGTGGAGAGTAGCCATTGGCCATGTCCCACCAATTATGGCGGACAATGTGATTTTCATGATCCTGAGTTCAAAATTAGTTAGTAGACTGAAAAATCAAGTTGATGTTAGTTTTAGGGTTTTGTAGATTCTTCTCAAAACCCTTATGCCGAGGGTGATGTGTCCGTCTGTCCGTCGCTCTTTGGTTCATAGGGCCCGAACCGTTTAAGCTAAAGAGCTGAAATTTGAAATACTGGTGTAACTTTTTGACCCAACCACAGGAAAAATATACAGAAGTTCAAAATTAAATAAGTGCATGCGCAATTCGCAAAAATGTTGTAAACTCTAAAATTTATATTTTTTATTATTTTCGAGTGGGGTATCAAATGAAAGCTGCTGAAGAGTAGGACGCAAATATATATATGCTTTTGTAAATTTTGCATTCCTTATTGGGTAAAAAAATCAAAATATACCCAAAAAAAATTCCCCCCCCCCCCAACCACTATACTTCGGCTGGTCCTAAAATTTCGAAATAATTCATGCTAATGCCTTATTGTGGGGCGATGAAAATTCCGGGAGTTCATCTTAAATTTTAAAAAATTGCCAATTTTGGGAGCGAAAATTTGAAGTGCGCCAAAAATTTTAAGTTAGGTATCATATGAAAGCTGTAGAAGAGTAGGATTCAAATATATATTTGCTTGGAATCGCTTGGAAGCGATGGAAATGGTCTGAAAAAATGAATTTTTTTAGTCGTTATTACCGATGAAAAACATTGTGGGGATCCCGGGGGATCGAACCCGGACCCTTGAGATCGAAGAATAAAATCATAATTACATAACGGGCATGCTTAATCTTCTACAAAACCCTATAAAGTACTTGGACGCAAGTACTTCCCTGTGATTTTTCATTTATTAGCTTAGTTATTCAAATATTTCTACAAATCACAGAGGTCATATCAAGTGGTAAACTAATATCAATTTTATATTTTAGTCTATTTATTTTATCCAGAGAAGGGGGAGGAGGGATTCAGGATACTGTGTGGCATCTAGATATTCATGGTTAGTAAAATGACTTTACCTGCAGGCGGGAGAAGAAGTTAACTTAACTGCCTGGCCGAGCCAAAGGGAGTTATAGCAGGGAGTTATGGTATAAATCCCTGTAAATTCAGTGCAGCTAACTTAATTCTAGTAAAATAACTGCGTTTAAACGGATTTTACAAAGATTTAAGAAGCAAACACTGTTTATTACAAACATGACTCGCAATCAGCTGTTTTTAAATATTTATTTGTTTTGATTTAAAACACGCCGTATTTTGAGTAAATGTTCTATTAATAATTGTGTTGTTTTTAGTTAAATTTATTAGTTCTTTTTTTAAATTGCTCGTTCTCTCGGCTTCGCCTCGAGACTTAAAAGTCATGATTCCTTCGGCTTTCGCCTTAGGAACTTCACTGCTCAGGGAATTATACCTAACTTTACTCCCATGGTGCGTAAATAACTAAAATTTTCTTGACCCGTATGGTAGATTATTATCTCACAAAATTCAAAGAAATCCTTTAAAAATAACATACTCCGTAGCAAAGCACAGTAATCTAAATTATAATAATAATAATAAATGTTTATTTATACATACAATAAAATAAATACATGTGACAGAAGTCTCATAACAAGAATTTAAAAAATAACAGAAATAAAACAAAACAACATGCATAACCAAATAATTTCTACCTAAAACATTAAAAGCAATGACCTTGGGGTCGGCTGCTGGGAGTAGTGCGGCGTACAATTCTAAATAATATTTTTAATCTGACCTACCTATCATGAATGAAAACAAATAACATGCAAATCAATAACATACGTTTATCACTAGATTCCTAAATATAAATATTAGGCATGCGTTATCTGTACGTGTTTATCACATTATACAATACAGTAATCTTTATTCTTTAGAGGTTCTCTATTAAATTAACAATATCTTTAAACTGTGACTTACTTATTTATAATTTTTTTTACATTTATAACAGAATTTTTAAACAATAATAAATTGTTAAATAGAAATTCAAAATATTTAATTAAAATTTGTAATAGAATTATTAAATAATAAATAAATTAATTAGAATTATTAAATAATAAATAACTTCAATTTTTTAAATAATTACAATAATTTAAATAATAATAATCACATATTTAAGTAATACATAATATAAACATAGAATGCGAGCATACATAAATATCATACAAAGACACATATACATATAATATAATATATAATATAAATTTTATTTGTTTTTTATTTTATGTTTAATTTAAAATAGATTTTCTTACTTTGTTGGCTTCTAAGATATAGCAGTAGACTCTTAAAAAGTCAGCTCCATTTAAGAGAGAGAGTATTTGTTGGGTTGTTAAAATATCTTCTTCAAACCATTTGATTCGGATTGGACGGTACACTGGACAGGCATTGGATTAAGATAGACAGGGACAATACACACTTTAGCTCCATTTACAGTAATTAATATGTAACACACACTATCATTATATTGAATAAATTTATGTTCACATTTTAAGGCTTTATTCACTGCTATCAGCATTCCTCCGCTAGGCCTTCCTTTCTTCAATGGTTTTTCAGCAGGAATCCAGTACGCTTCGAAGTCTTCCAAATATTTTTTAAAATCTTTTATTTTGTCTTTTACAACAAAGGTTTCACAAAGAAATATGATATCACTATTTTTCACAAAAGACCAAAACTCATTGTCCTGTTTCTTCCTATTTAGGCCCGCGACGTTATAAGAAAGTATGTTTAATAAGTTTTCTGTACTGCACATTGAGCTGCTCTTCTCTTTTCTGCTTTTGAGCCTCTTTTTAGCTGTACATTTTGTTGCCGTTTCTAGTCAATTTTGTTGGCTACCTAGTGAATGTTTTTGCCGTCTATCTCTATCTACAACTGTCTCGGATTGAGTAGGGTTAGTATTTGTAAAACTACGCTGATCTGAGTTTGTATGAGAATTTTGATTTCTTAAATTGGTAATGAAGCTCTTCCAGTTGCATTTAACTAGATTATTTAGTTTTTCATTTCCATCGTGCTTGTCATAAAGCAAAATATTTTTTTCAGTGGACCAGGTGAACTTATTTCCTTCTACGTATAAATTATCTTTTACAATTCTGGTTTTGATCTTATTATCTATTTGGTTAATTTCATTTTTAATTTGAAACAAATATCTTCGTTTTTCTCTAACGGTCTGAGAAAAATCTTGTTGGATATAATATTGGGTACCTTTTAATTTTTTGGAATTTTTTAATATATATCTTACGTCATTTGCACTGGTATAGGCTAGTATAGGACGCTTTAACTGATTTCTATCCCCGATTAAGTGCGCTTTTTCGATATTAAGATCAGGAGAGGCTCCTAATAGGTCTACGCAAAACAAACGTACAATATCTTCTAGGGTAGTATCATCACCAATCTCGTAATCTAGGTTTTTGAATATTAAGTTCTTAGAGTTAACTTTATTAGTTAACATATCTATTGTTCCTTCGTAGTGTGAGCATTTATTTCTCAAATGTTGGACTTCTCGTTCCAATGTTGCATGCTTATTTTCTAGAAGTTCAACCCGCCCTGTGATTTCTTGAATGTCATCTTTTGTGGCTAGTCTCTTCTGATCTATTGAATTGCTAACACATTTACTAATAATTTTTGTTAGATCACCAATATTTAACGAACCTACTTCAACATGTTTTTGACTTCTTTTCTCCTCCATGCCAGGACTGCCAGGGTCAGTAGTATTTGGGGAATTTGCCTCAGCATCCCTTGATCTTTTAGCTCTTGGCGAGAAATAATTGTCTAAAGTTGATGTCATTTTAATCAGAGCCTGAAGTGGGAATAGAGTTTATGTGGTCTAAAGATTACCGCTCAGGCCGTAGCGTAGTATAAAAGTGTAAACAAGACGTCGGTGCCTCGCTAGAGTAGGGGAGTTTCTTCTCGATCAGCTGGCGTTGACAGATGAGGGCGTGGCTGATCTCCCACTATGACATCTACCCCTTCTTCGTACCTGTCGACCGTAGTGTTTGTGCCTACGAAACCTACAACTCTAATTTCTTAGAAAAAATTACCATAAAGCTAAAAAAACGCACTTCAGTTTTTTATTAATTACTCTATCACTCTTGAACCAAAAGACTTCAAATTTTACAAAGAGAATCCCTGAAAATTTTCGAACACGGTGATATAAAAATAAATTACTTCCGAGCTAATTAACTGATCGAAACAAGCGTTAAACGTGGAGCTCGATGTGACACGTGCCAGTCTCCGCCGACTACTCCTAGTAATCTAAATTATACTTATATGTAACTCTTTGATTCTCAAGAGCAAATCAAATAATGAATAAAAATAAAATTTAAAGGCCTATTCACTTTTAAATCGACAAAACCATTTCCAAACGAACAATAATAGTGAAGTTGAAACATTTATATTGGTTCAGAGCAAAAACAACTTCAATAAAAAAATAACAATATAAGACTCAAATAATACTTGGTTTTGACAAAAATACACTTTGTAAAACAAGAATTAAGAGATTACAGCGGTTAGAGGCACTACAGTGTAGTAATTTTGGTAGACAATCTATTTTATTCATTTTGTTTTGAAGGGTTTTTTACGAGCGGCGGACTTTTCTCTTGAACCTCGTAAAACTTCATAGCCAAATACTAAACCTTAACTTCATCTGTAACTCCGGAATGACTCCGAAACTACAGTTGTCTTGTAATTCCACTTTAATTCGCAGCTAGGTTTTATTTCTTAAGTCATTTTGCCACTATTTTCGATACCACTTTCTCCACGTTTATTTTCGCCTTGTTTTTTCTTTTTAACGTTTTGATGTTCTTTTAATCTTTTGATGTTCATTTCTTTTATTGTTGTCAATGTTAGAGTAATAAACAAATATTATTGCTTGTTTGCTTTTTTTAATCGCAATTACTCTAATTGCTTGCTAATTTGTCGTGTCAATTGAAATTATCAAATAATAATATAATATTAGAGTATTAGAGTATAATATAATATTAGAATACTAATTATGTTTGTATTTTTTTTGTTACAGGTACGATATTAAACCTATTTGGTGAATTTATACTGATTTGTCACGTGAGTTTATATTATATTTAGTAAAAATTATAATTAAAAATAATAATTAATAAATTTAATGGTACTTCTTTAGATTGTTACTCCCCTTTGTTTTTTGTTAAATGTAAATGACTTAAACTAAATAACTATTAAGACAAAGGAATGTTTAGTCCAATGAACTTTGGGACAAAGGAATATCACACTTCTGTTTTTATAAGGGTAGTAACAGTCTAAAGAAGAACATTCCATACAATTTCTTTAGATTGTTACTTCCTTCTGCTTTTTTATAAAGGGAAGGAGAGTAACAATCTAAAGAAGTCCCTAATTAATCTTAATAATAATAACGATGTTATGTGGAAAAATGTATAATAAATTTATAACGGTGAATTAGTCTAATGGTTCCATGAGTCTGGCATTTTTTTTTTTTAAATCACATTGTCTGACGTCTTGCGCAGGCTCAATGTACACTTTAGTATTCTAAACAACAGTAGAGAGCATAAATGAAAAATCGCAACTACCACGATGAAAATGTCTTTAAGGAAGGAAGCTTCAGAACGGTAATTGTAATAATATAAATAAAACTTAATAATAAAATAGACTGCCTTCCTCGCATCCTATCACGTACTTTGTTGATTTTTTAGCCCCGTTTTTAGCTTCCGAGCTTACCGGTGGCTATGTGATTGTTCCAATGAGCAATAATTTTTAGGTCTCCGATTTCAAATGTTCCAAGAAAGAAATCCGTTTCAGACATCAGGGAACATTTTTGGTTCCGTGTCTGTCGCTCAATTATGCGAACCAAAAACTACACGTCCGATTTTAATGAAATTTGTATGGTCGGTCATAATTAGCTAATTTTTAGTCCCATATAAGTTTGAACATTCTGCGCCTTTTTATTTCTCTTCCTCATGCGCACAAACATAGATTTATTTACACCTATATCTTCAAAAGTACTCATCTGATTTTAATGGTTCTTCATAAGTAGCCCGTAGATAGCTCCAGATTAATTTCAACCGTCTGCGCTCGTTAAATATTGCTATATTGGTACTTTAATTCTTGTTATAAACCTTATTCAATTTTGGGCAAATTGAATAAATGTAAGAATTATGGGGTGTAAAAGCAAAAAAATCATTAAAGTGTAAAATAGACTGCCAATTAGTGTGGCACATAGCTTCCTCGCATCATCATGTACTTTATTGTTATGTTTATTGTGTAAAAACTATTAATAGTTTTAGCGATCATTAACACTTCATAGCGGTGTCGCTGTTGGTTTTACTGAAAAATTGTATTTGAAAAAAATGTTTGTCTCATTGAATAGATGAAGTTAGATTTTTTTTTCCCGACATAAAATTCCAATTTTAAATTTGAACTTCACGTTTACGCGAGCGTTGCTCGTGAACGCTTGGACGGATAACGTTGTCCAACGAACTCGTCCTGGGCATTGGTAAAATGAACATGTTTACCAAATTTCATCAAAATCGGTTGACATTTACTCAAGTTATCGTCGCACGTTTCATAATTCGCGGACACACAGACCGACAGACAGACAGACAGACACGGAACCAAAAATGTTCCCTGATGTCTGAAACGGATTTCTGTCTTGGAATTTTTGAAATCGGAGGCATAAAAGTTTTTCGTTCTCAAAAGTGAACACAATGCTTCCGTTACCTTCGGTAAGCTCGGAAGCAAAATAGGACGCGAGCAAGCTATGTGCTACACTAATAATTATTGGCAGAGTCTTTTTATACATAAAATAATGCTTATTTAAAAAGCTATAGCTCTACAGTTAATTATTATTTAATTAATAAGTAAACGTGGTATTTAAAATTTGGTTCAAAAGCGTCAACAAAAAATAATATACATTTATATATACAGATTTATAATTGCTTTAATATGCCACAATTACTCGGTTAAGTGTACACTCACGAAAGTTCAAATTATTTTTAACCTGGTCGCAAGAACACCAATCTGGCTATGTTTTTACTTAAATAAAAAAAATTACGAAGAAGAAAAGTCATTTTTTTTAAATTAAGAAATTTTTTTAAGTGCTTTAAAGGATTTAGAGGTAAAAATAACCAGCTTAGCTTCGCCAGAGCCACTCTTATTAAGAAATGTCACCTCATTATGGGCCGAGTTTCCTAATTAACATCCCAGCCACTTGACTAAACCTGAACCAAATTCCACTTTCTCATAAAAACACCATTTCTTTATCTCTTGACGGGTATTTGTATAAGATTATATACATAAATTTGTTTTAAAATATATTAATTATAGCAGCAAATATTTTATATTATAATTAAAAATCAAAGAAGAATCCCTGGTCTGTGATGTCTTTTTATCTGTTCATCTGAAGACAAAATGTTATTTTTACTGATTACTTGTGCATTATTTACATAAATTATTCGTTTTTCTCTTTTTCTTACTTCTACTTAAACAAAATTTGTTTGCAATTAAAATTGTATCATGGTTTTATTACTAAGCAAATAAATAATCACAAATCTAATGCCTCGTTTACATGCAGCCCAATTCTGTGAAAGTGAGCGTGGAAGTGGGGTATGAAATGGTAGCGTGAGTATGTTAACAGGTTACTCACGCTGCCCATGCTCCTGCCACTCACTCTGCCCATGGTCCTCCTACTCGCGCTGCCCATGCTCCTGCCACTCACTCTGCCCATGGTCCTCCTACTCGCGCTGCCCATGCACCTGCCACTCACTCTGCCCATGGTCCTCCTACTCGCGCTGCCCATGCTCCTGCCACTCACTCTGCCCATGGTTCTCCTACTCGCGCTGCCCATGCTCTTGCCGCTAACACGTGTCCATTATACTTCTACTCGCGCTGCCCATGATCCTGCCGCTTACGCTGTTGGTTTTTTCGTGTGGAAGTAAAGGGACAGGCAACGCTTTTGTACTTACTTGCCTAAACCCATTATTATGTGTATATTTATACACATAATATTTATTTCCCATTATATGGCAAATATTTCAAAAATTCATAGAAAAATAAGAAAAATGTTCCGATTACTCTGAAATTTGCAGCAATTGTACCTCTTTATAAGAGAAACATTCCCAAGTGAATTTCGTTTTGATATCTGCTGCCATTTTAAAAATATCGATGTTTGAAACTAAATAATTTCGGAACTATTTAGGCGATATCAAAAATTAAAGCATTGATAGAAAATGTTTAACATAAAGGACAAAACGCAATAAGTCGCTGCAGCTGCATTTTCTTCGGCGTCCTCCATTATCCGAGGTAGAATGGGAAGCAACTAATGGAGAATGTAAACACTTACAGTCCTTGATGCTGCCACAGAAGTATTAGGGGGAGTAACTACAGCAGCGGGAGGAGCATTGGCATTGGCTGAATGTAAACAACGCATTAGGATTACTCAGTTTATTGCCCGACCACAAGCACTAAATAAAATTATATAATACCGGTCTCCACTTCATCGTAAGTTGGCTGATTATTTTACACTAATCTAACTATTAATTTAATACTAACTGATTAATCCTATGATGTGTGTTTATTTATTTACTAAATAATAAAACCATGATATTATATCTTAAGACCACAAAATCTCAAAAACTACTAATGAATTAATTAACATTTTATCAAAATCGGTTTAGTTGTCTGCTCTGCACGTTGTAAAGACAAAAATGAATAAAGCAATTTGGCTATTTGTACTTTTAATTGGTTTTCTAGGATTTTTTCAAAATGAAATAACATGGTAAGATAGGAATGGGGTTGGGTACCTTAATGAAATTCATTCAAGCGGGCGGATAAAAGAAAAATATAGAATAAGGCAAGATTTAGATCATTAAAGAAACTTCTCGTATATTATTTTTTAAATATTTTTAGGAAATTAATTACTCCTTCAATGTTAATGAAAAAAAAGAAAATTAGAGGTCGGTAATAACGGCTAAATTTAAAGCCTCTTTTATAAAATTTATTTAATGTTTAATGCTTGACTATTTTTCCTAAAGCATTAAAAATGAATGAAATTAATAAACTTAATACATATACATATACATACATATATAAAACTGCTTGATCCTAATTACACCTACTTAGCCTCTGTTCTATTTTGCATTTAAGAAAAAAGAAATAAGGAATATAAAAGATGTTTCAATTAAATTCTCTCTCGAGACAATTACTTTCCTTTCTTGTATACTCTAAGGACGTCTTCTCTACCACAATAATATAATAATGATTCCATTATTCTTTCTTTTTAAGTATTAAAAAAACCCGGAAAATTAGCATAATTTAAACAATTAATTTAGTCGCTAAAGGGAGAGAAAAAGGAATTTTTCATTTTGAAGATAGTTTTAAGGCGATTAAAAGTTAACTAGAGAGCGCTGGTATATCTTCTTTGGTTTTTATAAGAAAAAATGAGAATTATCTTCATTACAAAACTGCATATTTTTTAAATAATTAATAGAGGGAGGGAAAAGCAGAGCTATTTAGGTCTAAAAAGACGCTGGTGATCCATTATGCAAACGAACAGTCAATTGGAAAAAATTGTTATAGTAAACACAGTAATGTATATTTGATAAAGACAGAGTTCAATCACTTACTTTGATTGTAATAAATCATTCGATTATTGTTACATTTTATGAGACAGTGATCAACATCGCCTATTTTTATTAAGCAGGGTTTCATCGCTTAAATGCACCACTGATGCGATAATGAGGTTCACTATTACAATGACATTATTGAACCTTATTCCTATTAAATGAGGGTCTCTATTGAGATCATTAGTGAACTATGTGTAACGGGGATTTGGTGAGTAGAATAAAGTGAAATGGTTATGGGTGGTAATATGTTTATTGGTTTGACTATACATTCACGTATATTGATGGCCTCCTCTCATCTGGTGATGGAGCTAAGATCGGAATCCCGTGTGACTCTATGCTAGGGCTTAGTCTGTGAGATTCTTGGTGGGTAAAGCAACACTAGACTTAAATTCTAGTCCTTGCTAGCCTAAGGCCTAGACTGCATTCCTAGAATATTCTAGACTTGACTTCCCCGTCAAGCATGTAAATAAGAAGGCTAAAACGTGGTGCTCACCCATGAACCTGTACCACAAACGATTCATAGATGTAAACCAGAGCACCATAGCTTGGGGTCAAACCCACGATCTAGTGCCGATCTCGATTTATAGATCTAAATCAGAGCACCATGGCTTGGGATCAAACCCACGACCTAGTGCCGCTTTCAATTCATAGAGATGTAAACCAGAGTACCATGGCTTGGGATCAAACCCACGACCTAGTGCCGCTTTCAATTCATAGAGATGTAAACCAGAGCACCATGGCTTGGGATCAAACCCACAACCTAGTGCAGCTCTCGATCCATTAATGGCCGAACAGACGGAACAAGCTGCTTATGCCCCACTGTCACGCTGGCTCCTTTATCGCTTTGAGTAAGTTATACAGCAAGAAAATCTACATTTCCTTGGCTTTCATATCTCGTGATAATTAATACAACAATTCTCCAATTTATACCACTAACTTTGTTAAATCTCGATATTTCAGAGGAAACCGCGTATAAAAATTACGCTTCGAAGCTATTTCAAGGATCATTCCCTTAAGAGTGGTGATGAATATAAAGATCTTATTACATATTAACAAAGTATAGTTTAACAAAATTTATATTTGTTATTGTACCTTTCTTAACTATTTATAAGTTTATAAGAGGTCGTCAAAAGATAAAAACACAAAAACCGAAGAACAATAGACATGACATATTGGGTTTTTCTGACACATAAAATAACAAAAGAAGATACATTAGAAAAAAACATCCATTGTAAATAATAGTTGTGAAAAAGAAGTCGGATCATTAACTAAGGCTGTTAGATTTTCTCTTCTCGTGTCCTCTTTACTTTCTCCATAGTATTGTATCTCGGTGAATCCTCAGCCTTTTAAAGTTTACTGCTATGATTAATGTTTAGTATCCATTCTTGGTTTAAAAAAAGGACATTTTGACGAACTCGTTAGACAGGTTTGACTAATTGTCTTATCACCGAATATATCTTTTTTTGTTGCCCTTTTTTCGTCCTTTTCAAAAAAGATGAGTTTAAATTTTTCTTAAATAAAGTTTCTAAGACCTCATTGACTTTTTGAAAGTACATTTAAAAGTTCCCAAGTTAACTTCCGAATTTGAGAGTTTCGTATCCTGAATTATCTCGGAGTTATTACAAGGAAACTCAATTTTGAAGGCTATTTTTTCCTAGACTTATATACGAGTACTAATACAGTGGTCAGAGAGTTCCAGACATCTTGATCCTTCAGTCCAGTATTACCTCTGATTCCTTCAAAGCTTCCAAAAGCCTTTAAAGAGAGAAAAAAAAATCTCTCTGAGATAAAAGGGATTTTCTAACTTTATTTTCATTTCCTTTTCTCTGTCGTCCTTATTTCCCGGAAGATTTTTTTTTTCTAATATTTCGTCCTTTCCTCGGTCCGTTCCCCTCATACTATAATCTGACTTACTCCTTTAATGTTTATTCTTTTTTTTGTTACTTCTTTCATCCAACGAAATTATAACATTTACTCTCTATTATTTTTTTTTCCTTTCACTCTCTCTGCTCGGTGTAGTCATTTTAATTTGACTTACCTGAAGGAAAATGATAGTTTTCCTCCAAAATATCAGAAACCGAGATTTAAACAGAATTACCCTTTATTTTTTTTATACGGGGTGAGCCGTGGGAAACGGATGTTTTTGGGACATGTATTATTCAGGTGGTAAAGCTGGTGGTAGTATGGTTTGGGGATGAGTGTCATCCCCTCACCCTGCAGTTTTACAGCCTA
Organism: Gerris lacustris; assembly: GCA_951217055.1. Classification (NCBI taxonomy): domain Eukaryota; kingdom Metazoa; phylum Arthropoda; class Insecta; order Hemiptera; family Gerridae; genus Gerris; species Gerris lacustris. The sequence goes on along the minus strand of OX578280.1, from coordinate 64,917,997 downwards.
CCTTGTTTAGTTGCTATCATAACGGAGTGGGCTGTGGAGCACCGTGTTATTCCGAATTACAGTTACGTGAGAACTGGCGAGTCAGTCTTACAAATTCAGCGTCTTTTTTGTCGTAGATTTAATATTCAATACTCGGCCACTGAAAATCCACAAACTTTACATCAAAGACCACTGCACTGCACAGCCCCAAACTTACAGTAGGGTGTGGCATCGGAAAGTTTGGGCCCTTACTTTTTTTTGAGCAAACGGAATGGCTGTGGCATTTGATTGCTGTCACTATGATTAACAAATTCTTTTAAAATGAGCTGAGATGACGATGAATTAACTGCCAGCGTCTTTGGTTCTAACAGGACGGAGCTACTGCCCATACAGCCCAAGCGTCCATGACCGTTGTTAGACGGCTGTTCCCTAATCACGTTATTTCCAGATTCGGTGATACACATTGATTGGCCCCTCTCGCGCACCGGACCTTTCAATGTGTGACTTTTTCCTGTGGGGGTTTCTAAAATTTCTGCTGTACGAAACCAAAACTCGTTCACTAGACGAATTGCGAGCAGCGCTAAAGCAAAACATCGCTGAAATCGATCATTATCTGTTGGAGAGAGTAGAGGCGAACTTCAGGGATTTCTCCTACTTTGTCAGCGAAATAATAGACTCCCTGTTAATGACATTATTTCATACCAATAAATTTGTGAAACCGCATGTTGTAGCACACTTATTTCTGAAAATACTTTTGTTTAAAACCAAAAAATAATAGAGTATTGTTCATTTGAAAAACGCCCGTTTCCCTTGGCTCACCCTGTATTTTTTCCTCCAAGTGTCTATTTTCATTTTGCTTCCGAGCTTACCGAAGGTAACGGAAGCTGTGTGATCGTTCCGAAGAACGAATATTCATTAGGGCTCCGATTTCAAAAACTCCTTGACAGAAATCAGTTTCAGACATCAGGGAATATTTTAGCCTGCAGATGGCCCCAGATTAATTTCAACCGTCTGCGCTCCTTAAATTTTGCTAAATTAATACTTTAATTAATGTAAAGAATCAAAACAATTTTAAAAGTTTAAAAAACGGGGGAAAATTAAATAAAATTGACAATAATAGGTTTTAATCGTAATATTAATTGTATACAAGTATACAATATAGAACGCGAGGAAGCTATGTGCCACACTAATTGGCAGAGAATATAATAATGCTTACAGTATTGTCAAACGGCAAATCCTTTTCGTGACGTATTTATATTTCGATGTTCTTCCTTAAATAGTTAGCTCTGTGTGTTTACGCATTGTAAATATAACATATTCTTCATGTTCTTCCTAATATAATTAACATACTGTTTATAACATGTGAATTTTGATACATTATATTCTTCCTTGAATAAGATAATATGTACCAAATATTTCTGGGTAACTAAGCACAATACACATAGAAAGTTCTTCCCAATATATAGAGCAATTACATTCAGTTATAGAAAGATCTGAGAATCTTCTATCTACTCACTGAATATAGCATGTTCTTGATGGTATAGTGTCTTTATAGTCCAGGAGATAGCATGCAAAAGAGTATCTGACTAACATCAAGCTAGAATTTTGTGTATAAGTTAATCGTTTAGTACCTTTTAAGAATATGGTCGGCTAAGTTCGGCCATATTCGTCATAGTTTGGCAATAAACATTTAAAATATTCAAATCGGAAGAGATGGAGAGCGGCCATGTCCCGCTCTTTTTGGTGAGCAATGTGATTTTCATGATCCTGAGTACCAAATTAGTTATTAGACCAAAAATCAAGTTCATGTTAGTTTTAAACTTAATAGGTGACCTCTTTGATTTGGAGTAATATTTCTTTATTTCTATTTTTTTTTCTTATTAAGTGTCAAACTAGCATAAACTTTATTTGTGGCCTACTAACTTATATCCCGCAGACGAACTTAGCCGACCACTTATTCTTAAAAGGCACCAAAAGATTTACATATACTCAAAATTCTAGCTTGATGTTCGTCAGAAACTCTTTTGCACGCTATCTCCTGGACTATAAAAACACTATATCAGGAAGAACATACTATATTCAGTGAAGCAGATAGTAGATACCCAGAACTCACTATAACTGAATGTAAATGCTCTATATATTAGGAAGAATTATGTGTATTGTGAAGAAACTATGTGTATTGTGCATAGTTACCTAGAACTACTTTGTACATATATATCAGGAAAATCTTATGCTATACTATTAGTCCAGGAAATAGCGTGCAAAAAAGTGTCTGACTAACATCAAGCTAGAATTTTGTTTACAAGTCAATCTTTTAGCGCCTTTTTAGAATTTGTGGTCGGCTAAGTTCGTCTGCGGGACATAGCTTGGCAATAGGCGTTTGAAAAAATCAAACCGGTGGAGAGGCGGCCATGTCTCGCCAATTATGGTGGACAATGTGATTTTCATGATCATGAGTACAGAATTAGTTAGTAGACCAAAAATCAAGTTGATGTTAGTTTGTCCCTTGACAGGTGACCACGTTGAATTTCAGTAATATTTGAATAACTAACCTATCAAGTGTGAAAATAACATCGACTTGATTTTTGGTCTACTAACTAATTCTGTACTCAGGACCATGAAAATCACATTGTCCACCATAATTGGTGAGACATGGCCGCTCTCCACCGGTTTGTTTTTTTCAAATGCCTATTGCCAAGCTATGCCCCGCAGCCGAACTTAGCCGACCACATATTCTTAAAAGGCGCTAAAAGATTGACTTGTATACAAAATTCTAGCTTGATGTTAGTCACACAATTTTTTGCACGCTATCTCCTGGACTATATGCAAGGAAGAACATAATATATAAAAATTCACATGTTGTATGTTACTATATCAGGAAGAACATGAAGAATATGTTATATTTACAATGCGTAGACACACAGAACTTACTATTTAAGGAAGAGCATCGAAATATAAATACGTCACGAAAAGGATTTGCCGTTTGACAATAACGTAAGATGTAATCTAACGTTGATCTTAGTCAGACACTTTTTTGCACGTTATCTCCTGGATTATAATTTGGATTGAAATATAAAACTTTATAAGACACAGAAAATAGAATTTACAATCTATTATTTTTCTAGAGAGTTTCATTGGATAGAGTTAAGATGAAGTCTATTGGTTATATGTAGGTGTACTGTGTTAGAGAGTTTCACCCAGTTAGGTCTATACACTTCTGTAGAAGACATTACCTCTTGTTCAATTTATTAACTCCCAGAGTTTGGCTTGGGCACAAAATATACGACGTTGCTAAAAGAGCTCGGGATTTATCGTATCATCTAGAAAATATTAAACTTCTATTGAATATTTTCTATTGAATTCAGTCTTATTATAAACTTGACACTGAGACCTTTTCCATAATAGATACAATGAACTTTTCTGGCAACTACAAAAACTTATAAATATATTTATAGACATACTTTAAATATTACTATAAAAAATTATATATATATATATATACATACATACATATATATATATATATATATATATATATATATATATATATATATATATATATATATATATATATATATATATATATATATATATATATATATATATATATATATTGCGTTGGCATATTTAATAAATATGTATCGAACCTTGAAAAGGTTTATTTGTAGAAATATCCCTTTTATATTTGTTATAAGAAAGGATAAAGCCTGATAAAAAAATCATCTAGGTTTACGCCCTAGTTTATCACGTTATTCTTCTCCCGCGCCTGGAGGTAAAAACTGTTTTCATTAACTCAAAGTTGGGCAATGGATAATAGGAATGAAGTTTTTGGACAACAAGTGGGACATAAGCTAAACAGTTTTCATTAACTTAAAGTTAGGCAAAAGAAAATAGGAAGGAAGGTTCTAAGAAGATAAGATTTTAGATTTACCAGCGGGAAAACACGTAAAGGAAGGTCATTCCTTAAAAGATGACAATCGTGATAAACCGCTATTATTAAGTTCGACATGACATCTGGTTTTCAACTCAGAGCCAGACCCAGGCACGTACTTTACTAGAGACCACGTGTGTACGACATACATCTGGGTGAGCTCCATCAAGATTAAATTCCTACTACTTTCAATACATTTTCTCAAATTATCCAAAATATAATTCATTTAAGTGTAAATAACTAGTGATGCGATTAATAAAGAACTCACTTAGAAAAAAATTATCTTATGGCGGCCATATTTCTTATCAATATGGCTACCAAGATAACTTTGGCGGGGAACTTACATAGTCTTAATCAACCTGTAAAGATCTTTAAAATGGTATGTAACATCCATTATAACCTTAACTTTTTTTCCAAACCATTTCGGCCATATTTGTTTTCAAAATGCTGGCATAGAATGGAACTTTTGTAGAAGTAGTTACATATTATTATTTTCCTACTCTTTAAGACATTTAACACGATATACAACATTACATGTTTATTAAAAAATGTTTTTTTAGTCGTCCACCATATTAGCCGCCATCTTGAAAATATTTAGTGTAGATTTTCCAAAAACTATACAGTTGTAATAAATTATGAGAAGCTCCTATGTGCCGAAGTTTGCTCAAATCGGTCAATTTTTACGCCATTTATCGTTAGACAAACAAATAAAATGGACGTCCTGTCAAAAGGTTGAATATCTATATAATTTATAGTGTGTTGTAGGAGCAACTTAAAAACCAAGTTTGCAGAAACGAAAGCTCTTTAAAAGCAAAGTAATATTAAAATATATTTTCGGATAGTTTTTGGCTTTCGCTTAACTCTTTTCTTGTGCATTCAAAAGCAAAAGTGGTTATTATCAATATTTCAGAGGAAAAAATTTGCTGCGATCTATTATTATTATTATTTTTTATCATATTCGTATTGAATTTCCCTTTAATCTAATTTATTCTTCAGTCTTCCTTAGGTCTATAGGGCATTAATAAAGTTTATTACTACTCCATGTCTGGCTATATTTCACCTCCTTTGAGGCATCCTCAGGCCTAAAAGAAGATTTTAAATTTATTTATCCACATCATCATTCACATTAACAAATATTTACATAAAAACTTTGTATTATTACTTCAATCCAACATAATTTAACATATAATTTTGTGATTTAACTTATACCATAATTATATGTATAACTATACACTAACCTTTATTAATCCTTCTATTATATTATCATATACATTTTTCTTTGAAAATCTAACAGCCAGTTATTAAACCGTGCGTCAAACGTCTACCTACAATTACATTAATTTGTCTGTTAAAATTTTTCAATATTGAACTATAATTTAAAAAGTATTTACCTTCTCATTTATTCCAATTTATCTTCTAAAACATGGTAACTTACACATTTCCTCTTTTCATATCCACTGTTCTTTATTTAATGTAATTCTTAATTATAAAATTATTAATTTTCTCATAGAGAAAATACGTCTTGAGTGTATTTATGATAAGACTGATAAGTGATAAGACCGGTTGTATTAATGATAAGAGATCTTACATACTAAAATTTGCTCTACTTTTATGTTTTTCTTAATTGCCTACCATATCTTAAGTTAGGGGAATTTTCTAAATAATGTTAAAATTCTGACTATATATTAATCTAAAATTAGTTTTTTCCATGTTATATCTCAGTATTAGTATATTAATATGATATTATTATTATTATTATGATATTTCTTTATTTCTATATTAATTTAATAACTATTTATCTTTGTATCTTTTATTTATCCTTTTTATTTGACTGTTTTTATATCTTGTAAGATTGACATATAAAATTTATTGAATTCTTTAGTGTCCGTTTTAAAATTCATGGACTTCTCCTCCAAGCTAATATGTGCTGCTTCTAAATATTGTCTTTTATACGTGTTAATCTCTTTGTTCAGAATAATAGTATTTTCAAAATTCATTTTGTGTCCTTTTCGTTTTACATGGTCAACCAATGCCGTAGTGTTATTATTTTTGGGAGTTTCTATTCCTTCTGTATTATTTTTTAACTGTTCATTTTTATTTTTATTTTTATTTTCTAGGGTTTTTACATTAGCCATATGTCCTTTTAATCTATTTTTTAAAGTTTGTTGTGAGTGTCCTATATAAACCTGTTCACAATCATTACATGGGATTTGATAAATAATATTCATTTGATCGTTCTTTTGAATTTTATCTTTTGTATTAGTGTAAAATTTATTTTGCATTTTATTCACCGGTTTCATACTAAAACATATTTCGTTGCAGTCAAAATCTTTAAAGGTCTGTTTAATTTTGTTACTTAATCCATGTATATATGTCAAAGATTTATAATATTTTTTAGGCGTTCTTTCATCTATTTGGTTTTCTGGTTTATCCTTTGTTATATTATCTAAAAGTTTATACCAAAGTGATTTTATTAGTTTAAGTGGGTAGAAGTTAAAAAGTAATTTGTTATATATTATCGTCTTTATTTCTGGTAAAAAAGTGGGGTGGGTCAGTTTAATCGCGGTTTGAATTAGATTTGCTGCTGAGTTTGACTTTTGATAGTAAGCGTGTTTAGAATAGAAATTTAGGAATTTATTATTTTTAATACTTTTTTCGAACCATTTGGTTTTGACATTTCCTTCCTTATCCTTACTAATAGTCATATTCAAATAGTTCAACTGTCCATCTATTTCCAATTCATGTGTGAAGGCAATCTTAGGATGGAAATTATTAAATTCTTTTAATATTGTTTCTAATTCTGCATGTTTAATTATTAAAAATAGGTCGTCTATGTATTTAACTATTAATTTTGGTTTATGCGTTAATTTATTGAGAGTTGAATCTAGCAAATGGTTCATGAATATTCCGCTAATGTTAACTGATAAACAATTACCCATTTGCATTCCTCCTATTTGTCTGTACAATTCATTATCATACAGAAAGTATGAGTTGTTACAGCAAAATTTAAACACTTCTAAAAAGGTTTGTTTGCATTTAATATTAGTATGTGGTAATATTTGCTCCCAGTTTTTTGCTATTAATTTATATACTTCTAGTAGCGGTATACTCGTAAATAGAGCTTGGACATCAAAGGAGACTAAAATTTCGTCTGTTTCTAGTTTGGTTGTTTCCAACATATTTTTTAAAACTTCTGCATTTTTAATATCATAATTATTGTTATTATTAAGGAAATTAAACGATGAAGCTAACATCTTTGATAATTTTTCTGTAGGTGAATATATATTATTTACTATCGGTCTTATTGGGGTGTCCGGTTTATGCGTTTTTAATAACCCGTACATCCTTGCAAATCTGCAACTATTTATGTTTAATTCTGTTTTTTCTTTTTTATTTATGAATTTCTTTTTTTCCAATTTACTTGTTAAGTTGTTGTATTCCTTCTTTATTTCTTTTAGCTTGTCTTCTATTTCTGATCTTATTTTCCTATAGACTTGGTTATTATTTAGATGTTCTTTCATTTTCATTATATATTGGTCTCTTGTTATAATAACTGCTAAATTACTTTTATCTGCTTTTGTAATGATTATGTTTGGGTTATCTAAAAGGAATTTTTTCAATTTACCTACGTCTATTAGAATTTGGTTATCTATACTCCCTAATAATACTTTGTTGTTTTTATTTGCTGTTTGGAAATTCATGATTGTTTTTATTAAATGGCTCCGTAGTGCATTTGTATGATTCTCGCTAGTTTTTATTGCATTTAAAATCGTTTCAATATCTATTATTAGTTTAAGAATTTCTTTATTTTGATTTTTATTTCCTAAATTAAAATTATGTCCTAAGCTTAAAACGTTAATTATGTTATTAGGTATGATTAGATTAGTTAAATTGTGAACCAATTTATGTTTATATAATTCATTATACATTTTAAGGTTATTTGGAAGGTTATATTCTTGGTTATTTGCCGGAATTCTTTTCTTAATATCTCTGCATTTAAGTTTAATATCAATCTTATCTTTTATTATTTGTATGAATTTATGTGAGAAGCTTTTTAATAAATCATCTACTATTTTATTGACTTCCTTCCCTTGTGGATATAATTTAATGCGCGCAACGCTCTTATTATAGGCTACGTTTAATTTATTTAGTTTCCAAAATCCTTGTTTAATTTCCAAATTTATTAATTTATTAGGTAAACTAGTCAGGAAGAAAGGTGGTTTATGTGTATTTCGATATTCTTCTTCTAAATTGTAATTAATTCTATTTATTATATTTTTTAGGTGTGTCGGAATTATATTGTTCTGTTTATTCATTTTTAATATATTTACTCTAACTTTAGTTTTACATGATTTTATACAATCATCTTTTTACACCCAAACAAGAAAAAGACGAAAGAAGATTTATGGAAACATCTAGATGAAATTAAATTTCAAGAGAGAAGATTGATCTTCAATCTCAACATCGACATCAAGAATATTGCAAATAAACACAAAGAAATGGAAAAAGATTTGTATAAATTAAAAGATGATTGTATAAAATCATGTGTTATTACTGTGATGGCCTAAACGTTCAATTTTAAAATTTTGAAGATGTTTAGTTTTTTACAAAATCTCATTTTGGTAAAATGCATCTCATTATAACTATTAGGTTTGTTCCAACCAAGGAGTGTTACCGTCCTTGGGATCGTCACGGGCATGCGCAATGGATATTAGCTATTCCTACCCGACTTAAGGTGAGAATTCTCTCTGGTGCGTGACTTCCCGGCTGTTGACGCTAAACGTTAATTTTATTCACATGCCCCTAATCAAACCTGACCCTGGCTAAAACGTAGGTAAAATGACAGGAGCCGTCTTCTCTGGGCGTCCCGGCCGTCTGACGGTCGTGCGTTGCAAAAGTCACGTCCTCCTATTAATTTTGGTTTGATTTCTAACGGTTGGGAAGTCCGACTGTACTTTTATACTTTCTTGTATTCTTTTGAATATTTGAATGTATTATGATGGGGCGTTAAAAAAAATGTATAGAGAGACATGATCAAAACACCAGCACAAATTATTTATTTTTTTATATATACATGCATTTAATAAGTTATTTCGACTAATGCTACTACAAAGAAAAAATGGCTTTTTATTTGTGTAGAAATAATAATCTAAAATCTACGACGTTCGGGGTTTATAATGCAAGATAAAGCTGTTATCTAATCTGGTTTTAGCTGTACTAGATTAGAAAGTTTGTTCGAAACTGAAGTAGTCATACTTGCATCTTTATGGATTGTCTTTGCATATATTATGCATTTCTCTCTCTTTTTTAATCCTCCTTACTTCATTTTCACAATAACACCTTACTATTTATTTTTTTAACTCAATTATTGTCACGTGCCATGCTAATTTTACCTCCATTTCTACCTAGTTGTTATCTTTTCTATCCCTCCCTTATTTTTTGAATATTTAGCTCCAACTTAAATAAAGATATCAAGTTTAGATCCGTGTCCTATACAGATAGCTTTCGGTTGTTGTGTCTTGTAAATTTCAAATACCATTTCGAAAGTTCTGCGTTTTTTTTTTTCAAAGATATATTTATTTTGTGCCAAATTCATTTGGAAAATTAAAGGTAAGTGAGAGCATTTTTCCGGTTATAGCCTAATTATTAAAATATTAAAAAATCTTCTTGCATACGAGTCTGCAAGACATTGAGACATTTTCATGTATCGCTTTTTGCTGTCATTTTTTGGTAACGCTTGATGTAACGCTTTTGTGTGTCGTTTTTTGGTAACGCTTATCGAGTTTATGTGTCAAAGTAAAGACATGAATTTGTCAAAAATTTCGAGCGTGCAGATTCTTGCGTTTGTATATTAGGAATTTAATCGACCATATGTTGTGCACGAAGAAAGTACTTTTATTTTTTTACAGTTTACTAAGAAGTAATCTTCTTCACCCCTATATTTATAATAAATGCAAAAAAATTTAGTATAATAAAAATAAATAATAAACTTTATGTATGTAAGTTTATTAGGAATAAAATTCTAAGGGTTGTGGCGTTTGTCCGGTGCAAATCGGAGCAGTAGAACAGAAGTTGTAGTTGGGGGGGCCGGGGGCGTCGATGGGCGCGCGAGCGACTCCTGGAACGGTAGCGAGAAGGGAAGAGAGTGAGCCGATAGGGAGGGGAGGTGTGTGTTGTTTGTAGGCCCCACCGAGCACGGTATGTGGGACCATACCTAGAGCAGGCAGGTTTGAGTGCACACCTTCGTGTAACGCTTTTTTTAGTAACGGTTTTCAAGTTCATGTGTTCATGCAAGAATTAATATCCATACCTACTCTATGCCGAAGCTAAAATATAAGTGATGGTGGACGTTGGAACTGTCAGATGTTGTAGCAATGTTAGTGCATGCTTTATGAGCATGGATCCTGTTCAAAACTCTTCCCTAACGATCTGCAGGACGATGCAAAGAACAATACAAGTAAGGGGGAGGGGGGGGGGGGGGGGTAAACAAACTTAATAAATTTAATGTCACAACAAGCCATCCAAATTAATTCAACCGGATTAGTACTGTTAAACATAAAGGATGTAATATATAAAACTTGTACAAACTTGCATGCGGAAGAGAAACGAAATGCACGTTCAATGGGAACAGAAAATTAATGTGGGGCCTCTAATGGCTTAACACTAGAATACCTAATATGAGTCATTTTGGCTTACTTACGAACTAAAATTTAATTATCTAATCCAGCACTAGAGGGAGAGACTACCTGTGAGGAATGCTATTACCAAACACTTGGCTTCCAACCTGTAAGGGTTAACATCAGGGCATAACGCACTTCCTCTCTAGCAAAGTTTTAGTAAACATCAGTGGGTCAGTTTGACACATGTTAAGTAATAAACGTCATTTTATTCAGTGAGATGCTGATAATATCACCTATAAATTACCAAATATTTAAGTTAAATACTGTTATATTAATTCAAATATGTTCCCATTATCTCATTAGTAACTGTTAATCATGATATTTGAAATAATAGTCCTACAAATCTTTGATTTTTCAAAAAGTGAGTCAGAATGACTCATGTTAAGTAATAAGCGCCTAGTTTGATAGTTAGGTATTCTAGTGTTAATTGTAACCTATCATTCACATTTCATTAAAATCGGACGAGTAGTTTTTTATGGTGCTTTTAAAAAATGTTAAATAACAGACCGACAGTCAGACACGAAACCAAAAATGTTTCTTGATTTCTATCTATGATTTTTTGATTCTGGAGACATAAACAACATTATGCCTCCAAAATGATCGCACAATACTTCCGTCAATATCCCCAAAATGATCACATAATTCTTCCGTTACCTTCGGAACATAATGTCTCCAAAATTATCACAATGCTTCCGTTACCTTCAGTAAGATCGGAAAATATTAAATGACATAATTCCTAGTTAAAAAATCGGTCCGAGACAACTCAGACAAACTTTCTCATATACGAGTTTATAATTACTTAGCCCAGTGTTTCCATTTATAAGTTTTCAAATGTACATTTAAATATTATTGAACATTTCATCAAAATGTATCATAAAAATAACTTCTCCTGGGCGGGGAATCGAACCCGGGCTCTCTCCGTCCGCGTTTTAAGCTAATTTCTCAGGAACTAGATTTTTCCCGGAAAAACGGCTTATATCGTTGGATCCGTATTCAAATGGACTACATTTTAGACTTTTTTAATCAAAATCGTCGGAACCGTTTTAGAGAAATAATTTTTTTTCACGTTTTTTCAGAGTTTTTGGGGGGTAGCGCCCCCAAATTTGGAGCTAAAATTCATTTCTCGATTTCGCCTCGGGTTATGATTTTTCTGAACATGTATGCCAAATTTCGTCAAAATCGGCCCAGTAGTTTAGGCTCCAGGCGTCTGCACAGATGACAGACAGACGACAGACAGACATTTTTTAAAAACCACTTTTTTGGACTCAGGGGACCTTAAAACGTGTAAATCCATCAAAATTTCAAAATCGAATTTTCGCGCCATCACAATACTTTCTCTTTACATGAGAAAGTAATAAATAGTACATTAAACTTTTAAAATAATTAAATTTAAAACTAATAACGATAGTTTTATAATTTTGTAATACATAAAAAATCGGTCCGAGACAACTCAGACAAACTTTCTCATATACGAGTTTATAATTACTTAGCCCAGTGTTTCCATTTATTAGTTTTCAAATATACATTTAAATATTATTGAACATTTCATCAAAATGTATCATAAAAATAACTTCTCCTGGGCGGGGAATCGAACCCGGGCTCTCTCCGTCCGCGTTTTAAGCTAATATCTCAGGAACTAGATTTTTCCCGGGAAAACGGCTTATATCGTTGGATTCGTATTCAAATGGACTACATTTTAGAATTTTTTAATCAAAATCGTCGGAACCGTTTTCGAGAAATATTTTTTTTTCATGTTTTTTCAGAGTTTTTGGGGGGTAGCGCCCCCAAATTTAGAGCTAAAATTCATTTCTCGATTTCGCCTCGGGGTATGATTTTTCTTAACATGTATGCCAAATTTCGTCAAAATCGGCCCAGTAGTTTAGGCTCCAGGCGTCTGCACAGACGACAGACGACAGACGACAGACGACAGACGACAGACGACGGACAGAAATTTTTTAAAAACCACTTTTTTGGACTCAGGGGACCTCAAAACGTGTAAATCCATCAAAATCTCAAAATCGAATTTTCGCGCCATCACAATACTTTCTCTTTATATGAGAAAGTAAAAAAACTATTATAAATATTATACACTGCTAGAGATAATTTAAAAGATTTATTTTTCCATTAGATGGCTGAGTGATGTTAGAACTAAAGCCCTGGATATAATTATTCTGCTTGCTTACACATCTAGGTCATATAGTCTTAAAAACTCACAGACAACATTATCTTTTTATACCTAATTTATATAAATTATTATCTTAAAAAAAGCAAATGATCTTAAATCTGATTAATGTCAATTTTATAATTAATATGTAATTAAAAATATAAGAAGGGAGCCAACTTTTTATAATTTTTTTGAGTTTTTTTTTTTTTTTTACAGCCATTAAAAATAATTCAATAAAATTTGATAATTTATTGAAGTTCAGTGTCTTCTTCTACTGAATAAATTAAATAACCGGAATTGTTAATTTTTTAAATAAAATTATATTATTTTTTAATTAAGTGTCGATGCGACTTTAAGAGGTAGGACAAAAGATAGTAGGTATTCCTATGTATTTATTTCGGAAATAATTAATACGTAATATATTACATAATAAGTGTATACAGTAGTAGCATTTTATGGCTGAGTGCAATGCATAAGAAGTATGTGAAGTAGCATTTTGTGTAACATTTGCTCATAACATTTAACATTTTACGTAACATTTGTATTACGTAACAAGTGTGTAAAATAGCATTTTATTGACAAATTCATTGCGGTAGAAGTGTATAAAGTAGCATTTTATTGACAAATTCAATACGCAACAAGTGTGTAAAATAGCATTTTATTGACAAATTCATTTCGGTAGAAGTGTATAAAGTAGCATTTTATTGACAAATTCACTACGCAACAAGTGTGTAAAATAGCATTTTATTGACAAATTCATTGCGGTAGAAGTGTATAAAGAAGCATTTTATAGACAAATTCATTACGCAACAAGTGTATAAAATAGCATTTTACTGACGAGTGCATTACGTAAAAAGTGTACAAAGTAGAATTTTATGAACGAAAGTATTACATATCAAATGTTTATAGTAACATTGTGCGTTCGGAATCACTAACCACTGACGGCTTGAAATCTTTTTGAAGGTAGAGGTCGATCTAAAAGGTTACAAACAAAGAGAGGTTATAAAATTGGCAATTGGTTGTTGTTTGGTGCGAGATAGAAGCAATGCCAGAGATAATAAATACGGGTACATTGGCGAGGATGCACAAAGGAGAGTAAAGCTATTGCGGGTTTTCAAGTGCATAAACTATTGTCGCGGCACCCCTGTAGGTTAAATTTGTGTGCAGCCACCATACCTTTCCTTTTTCCTTTTACTGATTATACTCTGATTACACATATTAATGTGATTTTCTGCCACATATTTCTCCTGAAGCATTGCACTGCATTGTTCACTTCGATGAAGGTCCGTATTTTACAAAAAAAAACTAAATATTAACCTTCGGGCGGGCGCGCATTATTGGTTAGCAGCAGCGGGCGCGCGGCGGCATTTACACTGCTTTTGTTTCCTTCCATATTTAAAGCTTGTAGGTCCTTGTTTTTGTGGAAATTAGTTTTCTCAATAGGTAATAATAATAAAACATTCATTTCGAATTACAAAAAGTTTTATAAAACACATTTTTTATAAAAACCAATTACACTTATACACATAAGTAAACATTTTTTCAGAATTGTCATAAAAAAATAAAAACGCAGCCTTAACACTTTCTCGCTATCCTGGTAATGTATTAAATATGTATATGTAATTAGAAAACGTAACTCATTTAAAATGATCAAATTCTTTTGCATAAGAATACAGTAAACAAAAATAAAATCTCTAATATTTACACCGTACGCGTACTGACGTTTGTAGTAGAGCTTGTCGATGTTCAAACTAAAGTGGGGGCGAACCGGTCACGTTCCGGGTATACCGATGGTTTTATTAAACCTAGGAAATAGTAATTGGAGAATACCTAAAAGAGCTGATAAGCTGGAATACTGTAAAATCACAGGGGGCGTGTTCTTCCGAAATGGCGGTGTAAATGCCGCCCGCGCGCCCGCCCGAAGGTTTAAAAAAGGCGAGAGACAAAACATGTTTTGTCTCCTTAAAAAAAACTTTTGAAATTATTGTGACCCTTCTTTAAAATTGCTATGAAATTCTTCCTCAGAAGGTAATATTATGGTTATATTATCATAAGCAATAATATATAACTGTCTCTCCACGTAACTTCTTATCAGCCAAAGCAGCTTTCAGTCTTCATAAGGTCATCATCAGTGCCTAAGAACAAACACATAGGTCCATCATCAGTGCCTAAGAACAAACACATAAGGCCATAATCAGTGCCTAAGAACTAACACATAGGGCCATCATCAGTGCCTAAGAACAAACACCTAAGGCCATCATCAGTGCCTAAGAACAAACAGTAGGTTTCCTGTTACTAATGTAACTCTATTTCTTCCGCAATTTGGAAGAATATCTTACTTTATCCCCCCCCCCACTTATTCTGTTGTATGTACATTGTACATGTACATACATGTACAAGTCCCGGCGCTAGAGTCTATTTTTCTCTGTCTGTCTCCCAGTGTTAGTTTGATTTAAATTAAAATTTAAACTTTCCGTAGTATGAATACTACCAAAAACTTAAAAATTGAATTTGTAATATTATTTTGATTAGTAATTTTATTTATTCACGTATTTTATCTAATTAATGCGCTTTTATTTGATTTCGGAAAATTTACTTGTCATATTTATTATACATATTTAGTTTTTAATTTATTTTATAGTTTTATTTTATTTTATTGCATATTTTATTCCTTTTTTTAGTTTTTACTGCTACATCTAATTGTATCGAATTGATTTTGACTTATATTACTTGTTTTATTAATTGTTATCTATTATTAATCTTAATGGGTTTTTATCAATTTAGTATTTTTTTAAAAATTTGTTTCCGTTTTGCTATTATTTCCTGGTTTATCAATTAGTGTTTGTTCTTAGGCACTGATGATGGCTTTATGAAGGCTGAAAGTTGCTATGGCTAGTAAAATGTTTAAATTTGCGAGGAGGGAAGATTTATCATTCTTATGTGTTAATAAATAAAATAAAATAAAGTAAATAAATAAATATATATGCATTAATAAATAAAATATTTGTACACATACTGAAGATAAAGGAATTAAAGCAATAAATTAAGGTCCTTTCGTTACCTTCCGCAAGCTCGGAAGTAAAAAAAAAAACATTGGTTCATTGGTTCACATAACCAGTAAATATATTTTATAGCTTAGTTTTCCAATTAACTTTTGTATTATGTTGACGTATAATATTCAATTTTCTAATGTGAAATATGTAATTTAAATGCTGACAGGAATATTTGTAATGCATATATATATTTTGTAAAATACTGGAATTCATGTTAAACTGAAGTGTTTACGCAACGTTCATTGCTTACAAGGGAGTTAATTAATTCAGTTGATTATCTATTTGCGTTGGTCAACGCTGAGTCCAACCAAGCCGAAGTAGTTAAAATTGATGGTTATGTGTGGCAAGTTGACCGCCAAGTTGTTTCCGAAGCTATTAGCCCGGCTTCCAAGGGAGATATTTATCAAGCCCTAATATATCAAAGATGCAATTAAAGGAAACTACAAATTCAGTCAAACATGTAAACTCCCCACTCTTCTCCCACATTAGTGCACAATCGATTAATTCTTAAATTTAACTTCAATTTTAAATTTATAATCATAGTTCCTCAGTTGTATAGTTTATTTATTTTTTTTAAAAAGAAATAAATATAAATTAAATTATAATTATCATTAACTACGGGAGACATACAGAGAAAAGTAGTCCCCAGCACCGGGACTTGAACCACGAGGCTCCTATATAACCGTTACATATACCCGGTGCTGGGGTCTATTTTTCTCTGTATGTCTCCCGTAGTTAATGATAATTATAATTTGATTTAAATTTAATCTTTCCGTAGTTAGAATACTACCTAAAATTTAAAAAAATTGTATTCTAATTGATTGTACTAGGTACAGGTACTAATTGAGTACATACTTTATAATTATAAGCGTTAATTCTCGGTCTAGTTCTATTGCCGTGAATATTGGCTTGCTAGATAAATTTGTAGAAAAGATTGAAAGCTTGGATTCGGGACTTGGTATCGGTAACGACAGAGAAAGATCATTCTCCAGTATAGCTCAGTTGGTAAGAGCTCCTGTAACGGATATATAGGAGGCCAGTGGATCAAATCCCGGTGATGGGGTCTATTTTCTCTGTATGTCTCCCGTAGTTAATGATAATTATAATTTGATTTAAATTAAAATTTAATCTTTTCGTAGTAAGAATACTACCTAAAACTTAAAAAAAAAAATAAACGTGAATATATTTTGTTTTTGTTTTTTTCATAGTAGCGAACATTCTACGGCACTTCTGTAGATTGTTACACCCCAGTGTTTTTTAGAATATAAATGGAAATAACTATATTAACTAAACTGATGATGACGTTAAGTCGAAACCTTATTTTTGGAACGAAGTTCCTTATGGCACGTTCTGGAGCCCAGGAGTGAATCCAAAAAAAACGACCAAAATTACCGTCACAAAATCACCGTCACGCAAAATCCGTCACGAAATCTACAGATGACGATAACTTGAGTAAAAGCTCACCGAGTTAGATGAAATTTGGTACACACATGTGTATTCATTTTACCAATGCCCAGGCTGAGTTTGTCGGAAAACGTTATCCGCCCAAGCGTTCACACGCAACGCTCACGTAAACGTAATCTCTAAAAGACGGGAAAAAGTGTTATTAAGGAAGCCTGTTACTTGTCTTGTTTTGATTATTTTTGTTATATGTGTCAAAAATGTCACTTTGTTTTGTAAATAAATAAATTATGTAAAATTTCACCCTGGTACAAGCAGAAGCTTTAGAGTAGGGAAGATACATATTTTATAATATTTTAAATTAATTGGCCGGGTAGGTAGAAAACAGTACTATTGCAACCCAAACGCCTTTAACAAACATACTCTTTCACTATAAACTCATCATGATCAACTTTTTTCTTATATTTAATATATATTTATAGTAAGACGCTTGCTTTAATGATACAAATAATGATTTTCTTTTAATTTTGCCTTAACTCTGCCATGTACAAACAGTTCGTTACTTTTAATTTTGTCTCTTTTCTAACTCCCCCATGTATAAGTAGTTATATAGCAATGTATACACACATCAGTGTGATTTTTCACGTATTTTTTAAATTTGTAATTATTCTTGTGGTCAAACAATACACTGATTATTCCTTAGATGTACGTTATTAGTTATTTACTCAGTTACCTAATAATACCATAATTTTAAAATGAGTGTAGATTATTTTTGTAATATTTCAAGAAAATATTTCCACTCGGTCAAATTTTGGGGTGTGTGGGACCAAAGTATCTTAACACAATGCTGTATTCTGGATTAAGGAAAGTTATATTTCAATAGGGATATTTATTTTATAATTATTTCCAAATGCTGCCTAATATGTTAGCTTCATGGCTCTCATCGAGCTCCTTACATAGTAAAAAATTGTATTTACAATAATTATGGGTTTGTTGGTGAAGTTTTTAAGAGAATCGGAGAATTAGAAGTGAAGTACTGATTATTTAAATAATAATTACGTATTTATTGTTTATAGCATAATAGTACATTACGCGTCTAGTGCGGAAAGTAGCATTTTGCATGCGAGTGTGGAGTTGGCACCCGAGCGTAGTAAAACCACACGAGCAATGCAAAATGACGTTTTCGCACGAGTTGCGTACCGTACTTTATCTACGATTGTTGGATTTCCCCGTTTTTAAGAACGGAGGTGAAATTATCAACATTATAACCTATAAAATAGCAGTGAAAAGTTATTTTTCGTCCTTACTGGAGATAAAACATATTTCATACCTTTCCTTTCATGATAACAATTTTGTACCTAAGAGTAGCTGAAATATACGCGTTCTAGGGAAATTCTCAAAGAAATAAAGACAAGCTTAAAAAGACTAGTCTAGTTTAAAAAATAAGTAAAGGTTTTTTTTTAACATTAGCCTATATAGAGGCGGTTTTTTAGTTTGACCTTGAATGTTCTTAGACTGTGCTTGGAAAATAAAAATAAAGTCTTAGACAATTTAAAGAAAAATACAATAAGATTCTAGAACGCAATCTCATCTAGAAACGAAAAAGAAGAAAAAAAAAAAATAAAATAAAAAAAAATAGAAAACTCAGTAAGTTTTTACCTGAGCTCTGTCATAAAATTTTTTCACTTTTATTTCTGTTTGGAATTGAACTGACATTGTATTCTTTCAAATTGAGCCAGTGGAATTGTATTATTATTTGGAAAAACGAGACTTGGTTAAATAGATTTATTGAAAGGGAAATCTTTTAAAATAAATCTATTTAATACAGTAACAACTAGATTGTTGTTTTATTAGCTAATTCAGTGGGTAATTGGATATAGAAAATTTGTTTTAGATAGATTTGAAATGGAGAAAATAAATTTACTTAACGAAAAAACAAAAGCAATCAAATAAGACGTCAATAACGAGTTTGTGGGAAGTAAGATTTCCCTTGAGTTTTAAGAGAATTTATTTTAAAGAAAATAAATTTAAAATTTCTTAATTAGTTCACTCTCAAAAACCGCCTCTGTACAACTCACCAGTATCCAGCTAGTGAATAATATTATACTGACATTATAATGTGCACAATAGTTAAACTAACTTCTTATAAACAAAAGCAAGCGGATAAAGGATGGAGGTCATAGAGAATTATAGATGGAGGAAATTAGTTGTTTGGGTTGTTTAAAGGAATAACCCGACTGAACAAAGAAAGAATTATTAATATTAAGTAAATAAAATAAAACAATAGCCAAATATAACGGGGTACTGTTAGGGCATAATAAATGTCATTCATCATAAGAATATACAGAAGAATGGATGGGTAACATGAATGAGACAAAAACAACCAGAGCTAGATTTAACTAAAGAAAGTTTATAGGTAATTTCTTTTTATTAGGTTGATTTGGTTCAACATTAATTAACCACACACATTTTCACATCATTTAAAAGAACAATGTATAATTTAGATAAAAACGGATATTATAAATTAGGTAGCTTGGGACGCTTGTTAATTTATTCAATTCAAACATGCTTAAAACAAATAAATATGCATGTTTTTTAGACAGAATACACTGTATTAACCCTAGAGTGGTACTGCTTCGTAATTTTTACAAAGGGTTGTATTTTTCTGTGAATTACAGAAGTCTAGAAATGTGGAGGGGATTGAGACCTTATCTATGCCTTCACTGGAATGTTTTCAGTATATTTATTGATAGACCTCCAAGTGTCAGTGAATAATTGTTTGTCAGGTACAACTGTTTTTCCAAAAGTCACTTCGTCAGATTTACGTAGATGTACCGTTACACGAAAAATATTATTAGAATTTTTTTACGTATCATTACTGGGGTATCCTTTATTAATATAATTAAGACTGTCGTTAATTTGTTTTTTTAAGTTGTATTTTTATTTTCATAACAAAATAAGTGACAAAAAGGTCAGTGATGTCAAAGAAATGTTTTATATTATGAGGGAAATTTCTGACGTCGAATATAGTGATGAAGATGAAGACCATTTAGATTTTTTTCGTGATAGTGATTCAGACTTACCAGACGATATTGTCTTCTGATAACGACATTGATGACCCTACCCTAATTTTGATCCATTTATAGAAATAGTTGCTGGAACGATGGTGCAAAACGCCATAGATGTTTCAAAGGCCCAATTAAACTTAATACTTTATATTTTATTAATATTTGACAAACGCTAATATTCCTCTCTCTAGCAGTGTTAAAATATTTTCATATATGCTCAAAATAGATGGCGATAAATATATAAAGGTAACGAACAACAAACATCGAATTATTGTGAAGTGTATAGGCTAAGAGTGTTTTCTTTTATTTATTAATTTGTGTGGTGTACTTAGGCACCAGCTATAAATTTGGTTAATATTGTGATTATAGTTGTATTAAAGGCCTATATTTATATTTTAACACCAATCCTGAAAATTAATTTATATTAACGAAATTATCAAAAGAAAATTGTGATGAAGAATAACTTCGTAAAAATTACGAAGCAGTACCTACAACCTATACTAATACGCGGCAGTACCACAGGGTTAAGTTAACACGAACAGCGAGACATTTTCGTCACCCAAAAAAAGACATGGCAAATGTGACACTTTTAAATATGTCGTGCCAGGAAAGTAAAGATTTAACAGGAGGTCGATAGGTTTTCACTTATAGTAGAATATATTGACGATAGGTGGGCTGAAGTTCAATCAACGACATGCAAAATGTGACGCTCTTATATATCGGCCAAAAAGTGAGTATATAATAGGAGGTAGATTGGTTTTCACTTGTATTCACTGTAGTACTATATTTCGCCGATAGAAGTGCTGCTCTCTATATACTTTCTAAATTATATATGTAATTATATCAGAGTCATTAAAAAGGCTTATAAATGCAAATACATTTTTATTTACGCTTAATCCTAAGCTTAAAACATATTTAAGGTACTATTTGAGCCCATTGATTGGGGTTGATTTTTCAGAAATAAAATATTCAATAAAAAGATTTTAGGAGGTAGGACCCCAAAACTTAAGAGTTAAAATTGTTTTCTTATTTTATCTTTGGGTATGATAAACATATTCATAAAAATTAATCTAAATCGGTTAAGCAGTTAAGGCTTAAGACGCGTAAGGCTTCACGCGTCTGCATAAATGACAAACCGACTTTTTAAAAACCACTTTTTTGACACCTTCAAGTAAGTGAATATATATTAAAGTTTCAAGATTAAATTTTGTGTCAACCCAATGCTTTCACTTTGTACATAATACGTAAATGGGACTGTAATTATTTCAATTAGGTAGAACCCGAATCGGGATGTTCAAAAGGTCAGTAATTGAAGCGAGCGTAGCGAGCATCCTACATTCAACGAAATATGCTCCGTGTCTGTGTGTCTGAAACGTACGACAATAACTTGAGTAAAAGTTGACCGATTTTTATGAAATTTGGTACACATGTTCACTTTACAAATGCTTAGAACGAGTTCGTTGGACAACGTTGTCTGCCCAAGCGCGGAAGCGTTTTTCCATCCTAAAAATTGGAATTTTAGGACAGGAAAAAATTCTAACTTTATTGTATTCGACGAGATAAACGTTTTTTCAAATACAATTTTTTAGTAAAAGTAACAGCGACACCGCTATGAATTAATGAAGATCGTTAAAACCATTAAAGCGGGCCTAAACTAAACGTTTAAAGTAGATACCTTTTTACCGATATCTTACGTTCTAACGTAACTATTTTAATAAAACATTATATACATCGTCTAAAGTACAATTAATAATAAAATTTCAACTTGATAGAAGCAGAAGTTTTTGCGTAATGAAGTAATACATTTAAAATAATTGATAAAAGTCACATCGGCTTGTTGAGATTCTAGGAGAGTAGGTTTATCTGGGACGGTAAGCTTTGTACCAAGTACCCCCACTCTACCTCACTCTCCCCTCTTCCACTTATCTTCAACTATGACATTCATCATGATTAATAATTCCTTAATATAAATATTCAGTATTTTATTGTAATGCTCGCTTCAATGATAGAGCCACGCGATGCCTAGTAATTAAATTGCAAATGACATGAATTATCCTCTATTATGGATTTGAACGACTAATAATTTACTTATAATATAATATAAATATAAATATAAATATTAAATATAATACTTTACTAATAAGAAACCAAGGTCTAAACCCCGGCTGTGAGTTCGAATCCCAGCAAGGTAAGACATGTTTCACACTAATGATCTCATCGATAAGATGAGTAAAGTGGCCGGATAACCCCCGTCCTGTAATAACCCTGGCAGTTGATCGGGACTAAAACCCAAAAGAAAAAAAAAAAATTATAATAATTTTAAGTTCGCTACATTTTTCTTCTGAGTTTACCGAAGGTAACGGAAGCATTGTGTTCACTTTTGAGGACGAAAAAATGTTGTTCCGATTTTAAAAATTCCAAGACAGAAATCCGTTTGAGACATCAGGGAACATTTTTGGTCTCGTGTCTGTCTGACTGTCTGTCTGTCCGTCGGTCTGTGTGACCACGTCCACGTCCTCTGAAACGTGTGACGATAACTTCTGTAAGAGTGTAGACCGACTTTCATAAAATTTGGTAGACATGTTCATTTTACCAATACCCAGGACGAGTTCGTCGGGCAACGTTATTCGCCTAAGCGTTCACGCGCAGCACTCGCGTAAACTCGAACTTTAAATTTAAAATTGGAATTTTAGGTCGGGAAAAGAATCTAACTTCATCTATTCAATGAGACATGATGTTTGATGATTTTATCTCTTTTCATTAAAAATATATTGGTTAACATGATGTTTCATGATTTTATCTCATTTCATTAAAAATGTATTGGATCCGTACAGAGTGACAGACAAACAAAGGAACAAAACTAAAATGAGTTTATTTTTTGGTTTTACCAACGAAACCCTAAAAAATAAACTCTGTAGAATGTTTTTGTAAAATTACAGTATTAAGTGATACAAAAAAGCAACATTTAAATTCTTTTCTTTTTTTTCAAGTTGTGTGTTACTCTATATGCTATAGTCTAGTTGTTAGTTACTCAACATCCGGTAAACGTTTATTTGCTCAATTTGTAACAAAAATGGGGGAGGTGGTTTTAAATAAACAATGAGGAAAATTCAAACAAACAAAGAAAAAGTCATATTGATTTATATCGTGTGGTTCAAATGTGTGAAGGGAGTTTTCATGCTAGTGATTCCCATCTAAACCAGATTGGAAAAAAGGATATACTGACAGGAAAAATAGCTTATTTTTCTTCTCTATATCCTTTTTAAAAAATAAATATGTGTAAAATATTAAATATATTTCTCTATGTATCTTGTTTCTCTAAATAAATAAAAATTGAATCAAAATTGTTCTCTCACTTTAAACTTACTTTTACCTCTATGCTTTACTTTATTTTCTCTATATATTTGTTCTTTTTGATATAATATCGCCTTATTTTCTTATTACAATTCAAATTCTCGTTTCATTACATCAAAAGTTCTTATACTGCGTTCTTAAAATTTTCCATGATATTTTAATATATTCTTTTGAACAATATTTTGAGTATTGCGTCGTTTCCAGTCTGTTGTTACTCTAATTTGATATCTTTATGATTTCTCATATAAATAAAATACATGTGATTATATAAAAATATTAAACATAGACTTCCAATTAGTGTGGCACATAGCTTCTTCGCATCCTATTTCGTACATTATTGATTTTATGCTTTTACAAGCCGTTATTGTCTAATTTGTTTTAATGGTTTCCCACGTTTTTTTATAATTTGTCAACATTGTTTTGATTTTTTACATGAACTGAAAAAGTATTAATTTAGCAAATGGGACCGACAATAAGCTAATTATAACCTACCATTAATCGGATTCATCATTAAATCGGACGTGTAGTTTATTAAGATATGTTGCGCAAAAATTAAGTGATAGATCGACAGACAGACACGGAACCAAAAATGTTTCATGATGTCTGAAAAGGAACGTTTCTATCTTGGAATTTTTGAAATCGAAGACCTAATAATTTTTCGTTCTTCAGAACGATCACATAGCTTCTGTTACTTTCAGTAAGGCCAGGAAAAAAATTATAATTAGTGGTTAAATGGAGTAGTAGGAAAATGTCCCACCGCCAGTAACTGAACCACGTATACATTTGTTTACGCCGCAATGTTTTAAGCTCTGTTGCTATCTTTGGGCTAAGCATGGTAAAATTATTACCAATCACAGTGGCGTCGTATCCAGCGGCTAGGTCTGAGAGGGGGCACTTTCTAACTCATTTTAAATTGGGGGTTGGAGAGGGGGGGGGGGTATTCGTAGTGGTAACAAGAAAAGGGAACTACTTATTCAACAAATCAGCTGCACTCCTCCCCCCAAAAAAATAAAATTACAACTAATAAACAAAAAAATCTCCGCGCCCAAGTATATCAAAAACTGTTTTTAGAACGTATTCGTTAGAAAATGTAAGTCATAGGTGTCGTCAGTAGTTTACTATTGGGGGGGGGGGGGTATTATGGCGGGGGGTCCGGGAAAAAATTTTGAAAATATAACCTCTCAAAACAGCGCTTTTACGCATTTTTGAGGTGAAATTGAATTTAAGGTGAATGTAATAAATATGTATTATAAAAAATACGGTGTTTTCTTTTTCCTCTATCGGTTCTGGGGGGGGGGGGGGGGGGCACGTGGAAGCCCCCCCCCCTGGATACGCCACTGACCAATAACATTTATTAATGTCTTTCTACAGCCCATCTGATCGGTCGTCGGTGCAGACTCGTATAGCCTAAACAACAGAACCTCAAAAATTGATAACAAAAATCAATTTTAATGCATTTTAAGCATAGTTTTGGACACGCGAAAAAAGGTCAAATTCTCGTATTATCGCCATACATTATTTTTATATATGTATACTTTATACACACAAGAAAGTAAGATTGTTAATTTGAGTTACTGTCATTTTTTAAAAAAAAAATTAAATATGTTCTAATTTTTCTTTAGTTTTTACCTTTTAATTTCATGGATGAGAGATCTTTGTCTAGTCTCTTGTTTTTGGTTCCTTTTCCAATTAATTTTTTGCTCAACTTATAAATTGAAATAACACCTTTCTTGTTTTAAAAAGAAATGATAGCTTAGCAGATTTTATTTCCTGATAGTGTACATAAAACAGTGGTATATATATTTATGTATATATACAAAGTCCCCCCCCCCCACTCCTACCGGGCGCATTTTCGCATATACAGGGTTGCACCTTTTAACTTTTATAGGATATTCGTATTTTCCACATGTGTCAAGTGCACAAAAAGCTAAATAACACGGTTTAGGTTGATCACCTCATTATTTATTGATATTCTCGTAAATATAAATAATTTTTTGAACTTGTCCAAAATTATGATTTGATGATATTGTTTTTATTTCATTAGATTTTTAAGGAAAAATTAATAAGTCTACTAGGTTTTAGTAAAATAGATATTTGTTAGTTTGGCTAAAGTAGACCTCTACCTGGTCTATATGCAGCAGGATTGATTTTCTTCAGAAAAGGAGGACCTTCCTTCGAAAATATGTCCTTGTTCGACCTTCGAGACCTGTTTGAACAAATTCTAACGGACATTGTATCATATTGGCCTTCAAGTCAATGAACTTTGAGTGTTATTGTTATTTATTAAAAAAATATGAGTTTATTGTAATAAATTGTGAGTTTTTTAACCTTTCACAATGTACACAGTTGTCTGCTAAGGCAGACCGCCATAATAGTTGAAGGGTGCAACCCTGTATACGCGAAAACGCGCCCGGTCGGAATGGGAGGGAATAACAGAAAAGACCAAAGTATGTATACTCGTATATACCTATACATTATATACCAATAAATAATGAGGTGATCAACCTAAAGCGTGTTTTTCTTAGCCTTTTTTGTTCTAGTGCAATAGTGGGAAATACGAATACCCCATAAAAGTTGAAGGGTGCAAACCTGTATATGCGAAAAAGCGTCTGGTAGAAGCGGGGGGAGGGGTGGGGGAGTAACAGAAAAGACCCAGTTTTTGTATGTGAATTTGATTTTTTTAACCTCATCTTTGCTTTACAGAAGGTCATTTAAGTACGTTATAGAACGCGAGGTAGCTATGTGCCACAATAATTGGCAGAATATTTGTTTACAAGATTTAAAAGACGAGATAACAAGAAAATATTACGGGAAATCTAGTATATAAAGCTATAATAGTAGACAATGTCAGTTTATAATTAATGTAAATTTATGCCTAGAGGTTGGATAGGACAAAGCTCGCCAAACAAATGCTTCACCACCGGTATTTAAAGCAAATATCCTTGTGTATTCTCATTTTATAGCTCAGTTTCAATAAACGACATGTAAAATGTGACGCTCTTAAATATCGTACCAGGAATTTAGAATGAATATAATAGGAGGTAGATTGATTTCAAAATTCACTTCTCTATCAGTATTTAAAGCACAGATTCTTTTGCTTTTTCATTTTATAGCTTATTATATCGAGTTTTTAGTAAAAACGATGAGTAATTTAAGTATTATGATTATTTATCAAAAGAGAAATACGAAATTACTTACAGGAAGTTTATTAAATTTTTTCTGTTTTTATTAAAAAAGTCCAACAATTGCAGATAAAGTACGGTACAAAAACGGCATTTTGCTTTGCTCGTGTTGTTTTACTACCCTCGCTGTCGCTCGGGCACAAACTCCAAACTCGCATGCAAAATGCTACTTTTTGCACTAGACGCATAATGTACTATTTCGACTCTTCTCATCGGCACTAAAGACGACCACTAGTGGTTTAAATATGGCTTTCTACAATAAATTTATTTAAGTGGAAAGAAGTCTTTCTTTATTCTTAATCAAGTGACAGATTATATAGAAAAAACCTTTATATGTTTTTTAAGAGTGAACTAATTAAGAAATTTTAAATTTATTTTCTTTAAAATAAATTCTCTTAAAACTCAAGGGAAATCTTACTTCCCACAAACTCGTTATTGACGTCTTATTTAATTGCTTTTTTCTTTCGTTAAGTAAATTTATTTTCTCCATTTTAAATCTATCTAAAACGAATTTTCTATATCCAATTACCCACTGAATTAGCTAATAAAACAACAATCTAGTTGTTACTATATTAAATAGATTTAATGTAAAAGATTTCTCTTTCAATAAATCTATTTAACCAAGTCTCGTTTTTCCAAATAAAAATACAATTCCACTGGCTCAATTTGAAAGAATACAATGTCAGTTCAATTCCAAACAGGAATAAAAATGGAAGAATTTTATGGCAGAGCTCAGGTGAAAACTTACTGAGTTTTTCTAGATTTTTTTTTTTTTTTTTTTCGTTTTTAGATGAGATTGCGTTCTAGAACCTTATTGTATTTTTCTTTAAATTGTCTAAGACTTTATTTTTATTTTCCAAGCACAGTATAAGAACATTAGAGGCCAAACTAAAATACCGCCTCTATAATATAGGCTAATGTTAAAAACCTTTATTTATTTTTTACACTTGACTAGTCTTTTTAAGCTAGTCATTGTTTCTTTAAGAATTTATCTAGAACGCGTATATTTTAGCTACTCTTAGGTACAAAATTGTTATCATGAAAGGAAAGGTTTGAAACATTTTTTGTCTCCAGTAAGGACGAAAAATAACTTTTCACTGCTAGTTTATAGGTTTATAATGTTGATCTTTTCATGACCGTTCTTAAAAACGGGGAAACAATGTGAAAACAGGGATATATTGTTAAAGCAGGATTATAATCCTCGTTCGCCAATCTAATTATTTTATAAATTGTAGAGAATGAATGTCAAATGTAGTGAATTTGTTGAAATCAGTTTGGCAACATTGCTTTTATTTATGTATCGTTCCTCTTCAATGAACACTAGCGTTAGCCCCGTGCGGAGCGTGGGATGAATGTGATAAAATAATTAATAGTCGTTTTAAAAAGCATTTGTGTGAGGTTTAAGCACCTTAATCGGAAATTAAATTGGTCCACAATTGAGGACACCTCTTATTCAAAATCAGCTTCACAGTCTTATTCAAATCAAATACCTTTGAGCTCTTATTCAAAATCAAAAATTTAAAAAAAAATCAAATTTAGGTCTATTTAAGGTAGAACCGGTGGAGGTACGACAAAAACTCATAGGACCAAAGTTGTAGATCTCTGTTTTACAAATCTCTGTTGTACAAATCACAAGTTGCGTCTGCCATCTTTAATTTGTTAAGGGGTAAACATTTATTTTAACTTTTCGGATTTTTCCAGTCGGTTTGAGCAAATTTTCGACCTAAAGCAAAAAACCGCGAGTCTTTAGGTTGTCTAGAAGTACCCAGACATTTTGATTAGGTAGTCTGTGGGTTATGATTTAGTGAGGTTATTATTTATTAGGTTATTCTTATTATACATTTTGTTTTATATAATTGTTAATAACTTTGGTTCTAATCTAATATTTTTGGATGAAACCAAGCCTACAAATTGCACATCATGTTTGCGCTCACCTTTGAAAAAAAATCGATATCTTTTAGCCAGTTTTGGGCCTAAAAAGTTTGATTGTGGTGACAGACACACATACACATATACACACATACACGAAAAAAGTTAAGGCCGGATTCGGTTTCCGGAATGTATAAAATGAAAAAGTATCCAAAACATTTTCAATTCTGACCAATCTACAGACAAAACTTAAAGATTAAACCACTTTGATTACCATTTATATTTAGAACTTCTATAGGTGAAATTTAGTACTACAATAAATACAAGTAAAAACCAATCTACCTCCTATAATATTATAAACTCCTGGTACGATACTTAAGAGCGTGACATTTCACATTTCGTTTATTGAAACTTAAGCCCGCCTATCGTCACTATCGTCAAAATATTGTACTATAAATGAATACCTATCGACCTCCTGTGAAATCCTAACTTCCTGGCACAATAGTGAAAAGCGTCACATTTTTCAAGTAGTTTTTTGCGTAACGGAAATATCTACTGTCCCCCAGAGCTCAAATATATCTGTGGTAAAAAAACAGCTATTGAGCTCGAGTATATATATTTATAAATAGAGTTTAATTTTTTCCATGCGTCTGGTACTCTAGTCTTTTAATAAATAAATAAGAATCTTTCGTAAATAAAGTTAAGTTTTGTTTAGTAAAGCATTAAATTAAAAAAAAAAAAATTAAAAAAAAAAAAAATCGTTTACTAGGATGTTG
The DNA here is from genome assembly GCA_951217055.1 of Gerris lacustris. Classification (NCBI taxonomy): domain Eukaryota; kingdom Metazoa; phylum Arthropoda; class Insecta; order Hemiptera; family Gerridae; genus Gerris; species Gerris lacustris. The sequence continues at coordinate 64,888,540 of OX578280.1, read as the reverse complement.
AGCATAAACTATTATTCTAACATTTTCATGGCTTTATACTTTAATGGCTGAATTAAAAAAAAAAAAAACTTTATTATAAAATAATGGCATAAGAGATAGAAGTTATATAACAGAGTCAGCTATAAAAATGTAAGGCAATATTTCTGGCTGAGGAAATAGCCGGGGGAAGGGAGCCGCGTTCTTGCCTGCTTGCATCACCAAACGCATTTATTCTGGCTTTAAAAAATCATATTTTTAGTGATTTAACCCTCGTTTTTTTATACCTAGTAAACATTCCCAGACAACTTTGAGAGAAAAAAAACGATTTCTTGCACAAAATCATTGATTCTAAATCTATATATTTAGAATATAAGGGGGAAAAAATACGTGTGGTGTCGAGGGACACCCGGTAGGAACGAAGTTCCTTACGCTTTTCATTAAATATAAATTATAAAATCACACTGCTGAGTTATATGATACTAACTAATTATAAATGGCAGAGTTACATAACAGATAAAATTAAAAGTAACTAACTATTTGTACTTAGCGGAGTTTTAAGAAACGAGCGTCTTGAAATAAATAATATATTGCATATTGAGAAAAAAGTTAATCATGATGAGTTTATAGTTAAAGCAGATGGTTGTAGTGAAGGAACACGACTGTTCCCTCCGAATCCGCAGGCATATTACTCCATTTAAGATATTATAAAATATATGACTTTACTACATAATAACAACTTCTGCTTGTAACAGGTTGAAATTTTACATCGATAAAAACGTTGTTTTCTTTATTTTTAAGGTTTGGGTCTACTTTAATAAATTAAGCGATCTGTAAATCATCTTTAAATCAGTCATTGCGGTGTCGGTGTTGGTTTTACTAAAAAAAACAATATATATTTAAAATAGTTGCTTGTCTCATTGAATAGATAAAGTAAGAATTATTTCCCCTCCAAAAATTCCAATTTTACATTTGAAGTTCACGTTTAGGCGGGCGTTGCGCACGAACGCTTGGGTGGATAACGTTGTCCAACGAACTCGTCCTGGGCATTGGTAAAAAGAACATGTGTAGTGAATTTCAACTAAACCGGCCACCTTTTACTCACATCATTGTCATTGGTGAATTTCGTAACGGTCGGTTTTGTGTTAACGTTTTTTTTTTTCGGATTCACTCCCGGGCTCCAGACGCTGTAACGTGCCATAAGAAACTTCGTTCCAAAAATTTATAAAGAAATAATAGTGTAAATGATATCGTATACCTAGTAAATTTTATAATATAGTGATATCGTGTAGATATGTAGGTATTATGTATTAAATATATAACAAATAACATAATTAAACAAATAACATCACAAGAAAATAAAAAGAAGTTATGCATCAATGCTTTTGACAGCTAAAGCCACGCAATAAAGCCACGGTGATTGTCTGTTCGGATTTATTTATCCCGGAACATTGAGTCAAGGAATCTAATTCCGACGAATTCAAATATTCAGCACTGCCAGATTCAACATACATTGTTGCAGACATTGTCACCGTTAGGGGGCATTGGTGAGATGTTTTAAATCGTATAATATACGTCATTAAAATATAGCTGAACATAGCATCGCTTTAAGAGGTTCCAATCATAAACTACTCACTGCAAACAATGGACGATTTTTAATTTTTATCGAAATGATTGCCAATTTTTACTACGTTTTTATTAGCTTGCTTTCTTGTTTAATTGTTTGCCCGTTACAAATCTTGCAATCGATTTTTAACTAACTCCCCGAGTAGCTAAACATTTAAAACTTTTAGAATAGCTCAGAACACGATGACAATGCATTATTTTAATACTTTTAGCCATCTTTCAGCAGAATTTAATTAGTTTTCAGCAAATTTTGCTGTATGGAAAGTTATTTTTTTGTTTTGACCTATCCCATAGTATTTACAATCTTCATTTCGACGGGTTTCAAATTTGTGATTTTTTATTATGAGGTAAACATTGAATGACAGCGAAAAGTAAACAAAGAAATAAATTAATTGACGTGTGACACCCAGGTTTGTTTACACTTGTTTTTCACTAACATTATATACTCAGAGTAAGGAAGGGGTAGAGGGAACAATACTAGAGAATCGGGGTCTCAAAACTGGTTCATTATGCGACACCCCTATACTAAACCTCCCAAGCGGCAGTTTGGTGAAACAGTATCGATATCTCGATAACAACTCGAAATTTATCTGATGTCAGCTGACAAGGATAAGTATAATGTGATATTTTCTTACGACATTTAATATTTTAATACAGCTTTCTTTATAAATGCATATGTACTTTTGTGTTTGTTGTTAACCGAGTTAATTATCTAAAGGCAGTTACGTTGTTAATATTTGACATTTCGATAATAAAACAATTAAACAAAGCACATGACGTGTAAATGTTTTGTTAACAAGCGTCCGTGGGCACGTAAGGACAAGGAATAGACCAATAAGACAAGGAGCAGTGACCACGTGATCGTGCTGTTGTCACTTTAGTTCGGATTGAGCTCGCTTGATAGGATTAATATATGGGTGTCGCATAATGAACCACTTTTCAAATCACATTGCTCCCTCTACCCCTTCCTTACTCTGAGATTATATATAACAATGACAATTATATTATCAACATTAAATATGATTCAACAGAAAATTTAAAAACGTAGTATATAAAAAGTTCTTTTTATCTTGTAATTATTATCCCTTATTGCAAGAACTAGCGGATTATCTTGTTGTAGCGGATTTCTGTTTCTTTTTTGCCAAAGAGCTTTTTGGGGTAAAATGAGTAAGAAGCATATCAAAATATTGGCTAAAACATTGATGACATCAGGTAACGCTAAATGATGAAATATTTAGAAAAAAAGTTAATTTATTTTTTCAGTCATTAATGAAGTTAAATTATTTTTATCATGCCTAAACATAAATATGCTATTGAAACAGATGAATGCGAGTCATATTAAAAAGTATATTCTTAAGTTTTTGAGACGCAAAGAGTAAGAATACAAATGTTTAAAAGTGCTTCGTAAAGCAATAAATATAAATTACGAAAACACGTAGGTAATCTATACATATTTCTTTTCATAAGTTGTTCACTTATTAAATAAAATAATACATTAAGAACGAAAAAAATCAAATTTGTTTAACATTTCTGAGCTAATATTATGTAAAACCATTAGAGTTATGAAAATAATTATAAGAACAAATAAAAAGATATTAAATAAGTATTCACATAAACAAAAAAAAGTATTGAAGATAAAGGGATAGAAAAAAGGAAAATAATATTTAGTTATTTGCAAAATTTCATCCCAACCGAGACACGTTTTGGCCAGTCAATTATAAGAAACTTTATTATAGACAAATTTATGATCTTGAATTATGAATGGCATGCATTATTTCTAAAACCAAGTCATTTCTGAGATAATTGTGAAACATCGAAAAATAAGAACTATTTTACAAAATGGCGGTCTCCAGAACTTTCCAGAATTTTAATTTTTATATGTCAAGTATTAATAAACAAATATGCAAGTTATATATACTTTTCTATTTTGTACCGCAATTTCTTTTTTCGTCGAGTTGCCTAAATAGCACAAAACCATGTGTAAATTTGTTTTTATGTGAGAGAATATAGTTTCATTATTTTATAATAGATGTAATGACCATTCGACTATATTCATAAACTTTTATTATCAATACTAAAATGGAAAATGAAATAGTTGAAAACTATTTTTTATTGATATAGTTATATGAAGGCATAATGATTATTATTATTGAACGTGTAATTTAGTTCTTAGAGGAGCTGAATAGAAAAAAATAAAAATAGAGGATGCAATGAGTGCTTTCTTATTTCTATTGGTGAAGGTTCAGTGTTATTGCGAACATCTCCGGGGATATAAACCCAAACAGTGTGTTATTGGAAAGCAAACGTGCCGGAATGCTTCCACAATACAACGCTAGACAATACTCTCGCTAAACAATTCCCTTTATCAAATGAAAATATTTCCCATCAGACACAGACACATCTAGTTTCTCTTAACCAACACTCCTTCTCTTTTAGTGGCCAACTTTACAAATATTATGTCTAGACAAAAAAGAGAGAAAAAAAACTTGTTTTTTTTTCCCCCGAATGTGTTGCATCTTTTGTGAAAACTCTGCGGAAAGTTATAAAAAAAAAACAAAGAATTTAATATGAAAATTATTTTTAATAAGTTTGAAAAGTTTTGTGATAAGTTTTTATATTGTCATATTTTTATTTTCTTATTACGACATAATATAAGTAGGGGAATTGTTATTATCTATTGATGATACGAGAGCAGGCAATTCTATCAACAGGTTTTTGGTATAGCAGGTACTTCTCTTATCAACAGGTTACTAGGTGGTAACGTGCATATCCATTTAATTTTTTCCGTTAAATTATGAAATAATTTTATTGTGACAGATCACAGGAATAGTTATTTATGCACCAAGGGAATAAAGTAAGTCATTATTCCCTGAGCAAATAAGTTGGTTCTTGAGGCGAATCCGAAGGAACCACGGCCCCTAACTTTTTTATCCCTTCTTTTTAATTCCTGAGGCGTAGCCGAGGGAATAACGCAATTATAGCACTTTTCTCCCGAAGTACATATAATATTTTATCTCCAGTAGGGAGAAAATACACATTTTCATCCATTGCAAAGTTTTAATTTATTATTTTAATAAATAACAATAATGGTTAGCACATTTAATAGCAAGCAGATTATAAGAGATTCAAATTTAAAAACAAATAAGAAGAAAAAGCAGTGTCGCTAACCTGATTTCAACATCTTCAATACTTTAGCCACTCATTCTTAACTATTTATAAAATAATTAAGTTGGCAATCCTTCTTTCTCTCCTTGGTTTTACTTTTTCTCCCTACTTTTACTTTTTCTTCCTTTGAGTTCAGGGAAGAAAAGACACTTTAGTCCCTCTAAACTAAACCAAAATCATAACTTTTTCTCCCTACTAGACATACAAATGTTTGCTCCCAACAATGGTCGTTAGATTGGATCAGAATTAAATCAATAGTTAGGCCATTTAGTAACATACGGTAGAACACCATAGGCTCTAATAGCAACAAATTATGTATTATTATGTTTTCAATGTATGTATTATGTTTTCGATAGGAAAATATTTCGAATTTGTGGTCCCAAAAATCAACTAAGGTAGTGGAGAATTTTATAAAACAATAAAATTCTCCACGATCAAGACATAGTGCGCTTTATCAAATCGAGAAGGCAAAAAGAGGCGATTTGAAGATCCGTTTCCTGATGTCTGGTCCTGGTCAAGGCCAGGCCCTGTGTGCGGTCTACATGACAGGATGTTGCATTTACACGGCCCGGCTCAGTTCCATCCGGTCAGCTTTTCTTTAAGGAGACGGGGAAAACGGGTCCAACGAAAAGGATACTTCGCGTCAGAGAGGTTAAGTAAGGTGACAAAGGTTGCTGTGACGTCAGGCCTCAACTACGATTTTTTGTCAGGTTATCATTTGCTGGCTCATAACAAACAATTGTTTACTTGTGTTCTGTAAGCATTTTAAAGTTTTTTTGCTCTTTTTATTCTATTAAAAGCTTTTTTAAGTGTTTTTAACCTAATCATGTATCAGTCACATCATTGATAAGCAATCGATTTATACATTAATAGATGATAGAACTAAGAATTCTTACAAATAAGATATTACAAAAGACAACTTACCTACACATCACTGTCATCTTTTGACAGGATTTCTTACTGGACACTGTAGGCTAAATCGACATCTACATCTGCTTGGCCTAGCAGAAAGCCCAGTGTGCAGGCTGTGCGAGGAAGAGGATGAAACCCCTTCTCATCTTATTAGCAGCTGTCCTGCATTAACACACCTGAGGTGGAGAATCTTTGGCTTAACCATCCTGCCAATTGAAGAACTTAAGTTACTTCCCCTATATAAGGTGCTCACTTTCTGCGTGGGTCTGTGAGCTTGCTAAGAGGATAGAGTAATATAGAATGCATTATAAAACTGGGTTTGCTCCTTGGATCCACACATGAGGTCTTATTGCTTCGGACTTTTTTTTTTATAAAAAAAGAAGTCCCCCGGGGGAAAAAAATTACCTACAGATATTACACCACAAAGAATATTGATATTAATTCTTGGGAAAGCGGTGAAGTGTTTATCTTTTAAGACCCTATGGTTGCACCCAAATGCAAAGCAATGAGACATTATTAATTCTTAAATTAATGAAATTGATTAAAAAAAAAATAATAAAATAAAACAGCACTGATAAAACCCATTTTTATATTGTTTGTTATGAGCCAGCGCAGTTTTACTAAACTAAAAACATTTTTTTTACGTAAGTGACATCACACTCCCCCGACGTATTACACTGCCAGGTCGCAGAGTAAAGTAGTGGGGGCTATAATAGTTCCCCCACTTTTCTACCCTATGTAATTTGGAATCTCCACCCGACCGCTCTGTCTGGTTTCACCCCCAACGCGAATTACACGACCGGGTTTTCAGGCGGACAGAGCGTGGACCCGACTTAAGGAGACCAGATCGGCTCGTCTAATCGCCCCTAAGGCAGATTCACAATAGGCCAGTAATAAAAAAGAGATATATAGTACAGTGAAAAGTGATTTAGTAACTAATAAAATGTTCGAATAAAGCTATTTAGTCGATTAGTTTAGTAAAATTATTTTGTAGGCTCGATCTAGTAAAGTGGAGAACCGACATTCAAGTAGCATTTTTCTCCCCACCTCATTTACAGTAGGTACAGGAAGCCACTGGGCTGATCTCAACCTGTCTATTTTATTCTTTAGTACTTACTTATCATTCCCTATATATCTATTGAACGCCAACTAAACTGTGTCTGAACACCCCCCCCCCACACACACTTGCTCCTTTAGTAGAGCTACTAAATTACTCGTCACTGGACTAAATTACTGGTCTAGTATGACCAAGCCTGTTAGTTGGTTGAATCATGTGGTGAGGATGTCGTAAACATCAACGGATAGAGAGGGAATATTATGAACGCTGTGCAGAAGAGGGTAAGATCCAGACAGCAATGATTAAACTATGATGAATGAAACCTGAACAGAATGAGGAAAAGAGGCTGGAAAATAAGGGACAGAAGCATATTATGAAGACGTGGGGTAGAAGAAGCTAAAAACACCTCAAGCAGTAGTACCGTCGGGGCCAGGTAGTTAAATTATACCGCTTAGTTCAACCCTAATGTAAAATACACGTGTATATTCTGGACTTCTACACAATAAATTCTGTACACGTGGACCTTTTGAAACTTGCGTGGAATTGACAATCAATTTCCTTGACTGTACTCTATACAAGATACCAAGTAAGTTCAATAAATCATAGTAATTTAATACCATAAAATGAACTACTGAAGCAAAATTGATTTGTTTCCGCAATTATTTCAATAGCAGATTATTCAATATAAATCTTGTTTATAAATTTATTGTTTCTTAACAATTTGTCCAAAGCTAGTGATTTATTGAAAGTCAATCAAGAGAAATTTCAAATAATTAATAAATGAATAAATCTTCTAAATATTGAAAAAGTAATATTTTAATTTCCATAATAATTTTAATAAATCGTTCTTTTACAGCGTTCAAATTATTTGAAAAAGTGATTGGCAATAATTTAACCATACTTAGAGATTTAAATTTATTAACTGCCTCAGACGCAGCACAGAGCTTAAAAAATTACGGCGTGAACAAAAGGATACGTGGTTCGGGTACTGGCGGTAGAACATTTTTTGCGTCCTAATTCTCCATATAACCACTAATTATCTTCTTCTGAATACCCTTTCAATCTTAGAAGGTATCCAATTAACACGAATTCTTTCAAACTATATTTTGGCCTTGCTCAGAAAATGTATAATTTTTTCAGCCAAATTTTAAATTTCTCTTTAATGTTTTATCACGGTAATTATTATCTATATTCATAATGCAAAAGCTATTATTACTAAGAATAGTTTAAATGAATAGTTGAAATATTAAAAGTACATCATTAAAATGTCAAAGGCATCATTAGTATAAAATTAAAAAAAAATGCATAAATGTTAATAAATTCTCTATAAAACTCTAGCATTTATTAATAATTAAAGAGTTCAACAATTTTCTTTAGATATTTTGAAATGAAATATTTTGTAAGGGTTGATTCAAAAATTTAGAAGAAAAGCTACAGCACGCACATAAAGAAATATGTAAATATTCATACTGCTTTTAAAATTCTAAATTAAAGGTCGTGTTGGAAGGGACAAAGATTGTGAAAATCTCTCTTCTCCCTTCTTCTTTTAAATTAAATTAATAAAAAGCCCTTTGGAAATAAGAATTTCTATACTAGAAAATGAAAGGACATATTTTCCTGTTGAATTTCTATTTTCATTATCAAGAGTTCATTATAAAAAAAACTCCTCTATCAATGACTTGTTTATCTTTATATTATGTATACTTGTATACATATATGTATATATACATATTTATTCTTAAATTATTATATTAAGCTTTACTTATTTTAATTATTTTTCTTTTGTATTAAATTATTCTTTGATATGATTAATAAGATTTTAATTAAACATGCATACATATTATATTTAAACGAATGATTAAGTTTAATTTTAAATTAGATTCTTTTTTAATTATTAGAGAGTTTAAATAAGCCGTAAAGTGCAATTAACGTCATACGTCTATCCGATGTCAAACTTAATGCGCATGCGCTCGTATAAAATTGTCGTACTCTGTAAAGACGTGATACTTTAATCTGTCACTGTTGTCGTATCACTTCTTTTACTTTATTTTTTTACGTTATTTGTGTTTATCTTCTAAAATACGAGAAATTAAAAACACAAAACTGTCAAAAACATAAATATAACCTGATTAGACGTAACCTACCTATATCCCCTTCACTCCGTTTTTTGCTTAGAATAATACAATATTTAGAAGGAGGATCACTGATAACATTGAAGCCAACTTTGGTTGTGTCCCTTAATCCGCGTTCTAAAAATTCATTTTTGTAATTTGTGACGTCATAACTCTAAAA
>OX578280.1:64845312-64879312 GCA_951217055.1 Gerris lacustris | reverse complement strand
GTCGTCACCGATCTCACAGATTGAATAGGTTTTGCTTCGATCTACAACCCAACCCCAACCCCGATATCGTCATACAATTTCCATTTACACCTTACGATATGTCGGTGCGATTTATCGTTCCGACCAGATTGCACCGACAAATCGCAAGGTGTAAGGCCGGCTTTACAGGAACAAAAAAAACAGGTAGGGTTGAGGTCGAAGAAGGACTTCTGAGGAGACGGAAAAGGAAAAGGTATACAAAGCCTTGGGGCGTAATAAGTAGCACAAAGCACAGTTACGGCACAAGAGAGCACACAAGAATACGGACACGGTTAAAGTTCAAGCCGGGTCGGTAGACTAACCTGACTCCCTGGAGTCTATTCAGTGAGAAGGAAAAGATCGCAAAACGCCATATTCGGAAATACATCATTCGACTCGCGGCCGGCGGAGCTGAGACGCCCCCCCCCCCCCCCCCCTGCAACGTCAAGAACCAAAAGGGCCCGACACGAGCTTCAGAATGACGTATTTTCCGAAATTTTAAAAGACGCCGCTTAAACAAACATACTCACCCTGGCCGCTAGAAAAAAGCGGTCATATCCAGACGGAGCCCGGCCGGAAAACCTACTCCGATCTCGTTCTTTGAAGGAGAAAACCGCGGACCGAACTCACACGCGACATAACCGGTTCACGGCCGTCCCATAAAGCTTTATACAAGCGTTACCAAAAAAGCGACACCAACAAGCGTTACATGAAAAATGCCTCTATGTCTTGCAGACTCGTAGGCACGAAATTTTATGAAAAGAAAGAGTAGGGTTGATAAATATGGTTACCGTCGTCTCTTTTAATACTACGATGCAAATTTCTTGCATACGATGCATACGAAATTTCTTGCATAAGATGTTGGTACGGTGCAGACACCATCTGATGCACAGTTGAAACAGGCATGCAAAATTTCAATTTGATAAATGCAGTAGTTTGTTTGTAGCAAAGAGATACAAATTATAAATATTGAAATGGAGATTTGTGGTTAGAGGAATAGTAAGAATGCGGGGTGGTTCCCTTACTACTAGCCTCTGTACTACTACCAGACCCATTATCTATCAACTCATCATGATTCACGATAATCTATTTTTTCAATATTCAATACATATTTATTACTATACGCTCGCTTCAATGATAGGGCCACGCGATGCCTAGTTATAAATATTATGTAACTTTCCTAGATGATTTTACGCATTTCTGTGTAGTTTAGTTATTAAAAAGAAAAAGTGAAGTATTCGAATATTTGAAACCGTGTGTTCATGAATCAGAAGCAAAATGGAATTTAAAAGTAAGCAAAATCGTATGTGACAACGGTGGAGAATATGTCGGAGAAGCTCTAAAAAAAATGGTGCAAAACCCAAGGCATAGTGATTGATTATATAATTCCGTATACTCCTCAATTAAACGGTAAAGCCGAACGACTCAACAGGAGTCTAATGGAGAAAACAAGAGCCCTTATTTTTAAATCTGGAGTTAATAAAAATTTATGGGGCGAAGCAGTAGGGTATAAAAGACAGACCTGGACCAGGGCTAATGAGTAACCTTTTGGTCGCGGGTCCCCCTCCCCCACTCTGAACCTCACTAAACCCACAACACCTGTCCACATCCGGTCATTGACCTTGAACCCAATTCCACGTATTTTTATTAATTATTAATTAATAATCCCAAAAATTAATGTACCTCTAGCAAGATGGATATCTACACATCATTGTTTTAATTTAAGGTTATAATATTATTATAACCTTATTATTATATTATTAATGATTTGTTCTGCCATTGTACTACATTGAGATAAAATTTACTACAGTGAGATAAAATTGTAAGTTTATTCTTTTTTTTATCAACCAAAATAATACTACACTGCGCCTACAAGCATTTCCTTTAATTTTTAGTATATTATAGTACAGAGAATTATTTTTAACATACGCTCTGACTCTGTTTTATCAAACTATTCTGCAACCTTAAGATACAACCTCAAGATTTTATATATTGTTGATACTCTTTGGATATATGTACTATGTATATATAAATATATTTCCCATATTAAAGAGTAATTCGGATTCGAACCGGGTAATTCTTCTCATTGTAAGGACATAGGATTTAGAGAAATAGAAATACAATTTCATATAGGTAAGAAACGAGGGTTCCTATACACACTTACTCTCGGCTATTAGGGGATCTTATAAATAACAATAAAATATACACTTATTCCTTTATATTTATTTATTTTACACATTTATACACAGAATACAACTTTCTTTATTTTTAGTAACAATAGTTTTATTTTATCATAACTTATTTAGAACTAGTAATATAATAAAAAAATACATTATTTAGTTTTATTTATTTGTTGATTTTTAAAAATGACATATTATACACAGAATACAACTCTTTCTTTATTTTTACATACAGTAGTTTTAATTTTATCTAATCTAATTTTTAACTTGTAATTTAAGTCTACGTTAACATCCTTTATTTCTTTTTCGAACCAGTAATTAGACACATACAACCCCTCTAGATTTTCAAATTCCAAAAATATAACGATCTTTATTTCGGTATTTTATTTGTTTTATTCCGTTAATAAGCAGTTGTGTTCCTTCTTGTAATTCTTCTAACCTACGGCATTGTGTTACTTTAATAACACCTTTTATCAATTGCATAGTTATTTGGTTAATTTGTACTACATCTTCTTGGTTATAAGATCCAGTAGCTGTAGATTTCCACACATCCGTAAAATATCTAAGTCCCTCTACCTTAGGGAATGAGTTCCCGTTAAATGTGGTAACTCCATTGCTTTTAAATGTTAAAAAAGGTTCTTCGGTGGCTAAGCTTATTATATCCATCCCATTAAATGGGGTGTAAACGTAACCTTCTTTTGTAAGTTCTTCTCTATTATTGTAAACATTTATAAATGCATTCTTCTGGAATCCTTTTAAGAAGTAAACGCTCTTATTTCCATCTTTTTCTACAAGTACTCCAGCATATGTAAAAGTTCCTTTATTGTTTACAGTAAATGCAGAAACATTATAAACACCTGTTATGTCCAGATTCTTCCATAACTTTGTAAAGTAATTAGTTAACCGATCTTTTGTTTCTTTAACCGTCTTCTCCTTCTCCTGTAGCTCTTAGTATTCTTCTTTTATAGAAATGGTATTTTCCAAGAACTCCAGTTTTCTTCTTTTTAAATCCACCTCTTCCAACTCCAGTTTCCGTTTCTTTGCACATGCTAGGTAAGATGGTAGACAATGGTTTAATTTCTTTAACTGTATACGCAGGGTGGCCACCGACCGGGAAAATCGGGAATACCGGGAAAAGTCAGGGAATTTCGGCCGACAGGGAAAAATCAGGGAAAAGTCAGGGAATTTTGTCTTAGGTCAGGGAAAATCTATAGGTAATTTAAATCCTTATTTCATAATTTTAAAGCCCTCGACCCTTGACTTTCTCGAAATTTCTATCTATCTATCTATATTATTAAATATGTTTTTTAAAAAAACGAGTTCAGTGAGAGTGATATATACTTAACTGTGTGTGAGAGAGTTCGGAGATACCTAGGGGTAGTCCGAGGGGAAAAGGGGGTGCTTGAGAGTGATATACTTAACTGTGGGTAGACAGAGTGAGGGAGATATTATATTCGTCGGAGAAAAGGGGTTAGGGGGAGCTTGAGAGTGGTATATTAGAATGTCAGCAAGACAAGGAAAGTAGATAGTAGTGCGCATACCCCCCACTACCTTAGCCGCTCTACTTCCCTTGTAATTCCATAACTATGCACACACCTTGCAAAAAAGATCGCCAAATCTAAATCAGTTCTTCTCAGGACTTTCTCAACAGCTCTTTTCAGGACTTTCTATAGCTAACGTGATATTTTACAGCATAGCATGTGTGTTTTTGTCATCATTGAAAAGAAACATGAGACCAATTTTAATGCTTCATTCTAGAGTGCCTCGCCGTGGCAGCGGCCGCGCGGCGGCCGCTTTTCGGGGGTTGAAAAGCGAAGCAAGTGGGGGGCGGAGCCCCCTAGTCTTATAAAAAATAAAAAATGCGGTCTTTGGAACAAAGGAAGAAAGATTAACGACCTCTATACTTAGAAATGATATCAAAAAGGAGTGCCGTCGTATATTGTAGAATCTTCCTGGTAACACCGCCTCTCGATTCCCGATACTCTGTGACACTTTGGTTTATATCTCGCGATATAGCGCTCAGGCCGAGGTTTAGTCAGTCGCTTTCTTCCTTTCAAACCGACAACATTGTGCTACCTAAATTATTATTTATACTTTTCAATCCTTCTGAAACTCAAATACGTTTTTATAAGTTGCCCTTGTGTCTTGGTGAAAGTTCTAAGTTTTGTGTTTACACCACCCCCACAAGTGCCAAGTGAGCCTATCGCTAATTTATTTATTTCACTGAATCGGAAAGAACAATACATCAGAGGGAAGTTAAAACATAAAATATTAGAGTGCATCTGTACTATTTAGCTCACCTATTTCTAATATTGTTCAATTTACTTCCTTTTTTTTTTAAAAAAAAAAAGTTTCTTTTTTACATTATAATAAAAACCATTCCGGTAGTACCACCATCTCGATAAATTCAATAGTTCTTTTTAAAAAAATTAGTATATTGTCACTTTCTAGGATAGTAAAAAGGAAGGTTACGACTAGTATATACGATAGCATACTTTTTAGCGTTGATCGCGTAAACGCTTAACAAAAAAATCGGTGTGGGCCCGACGAAATACTAGGTTTCACACATTATTTACTTTCTCATGAAAGAGAAAGTATTGCGATGGCGCGAAAATTCGATTTTGTGATTTTGATGGATTTACACGTTTTGAGGTCCACTGACAAAAAAAAGTGGTTTTTAAAAAATGTCTGTCTGTCGTGTGTCTGTGCAGATTTCTGGAGCCTAAACTACTGGGCTAATTTAGATGAAATTCGGCCTAAATTTTTTCATAAAAATCATACCCCGAGGAGAAATCTAGAAATTAATTTTAGCTTTAAATTTGGGGCCGCTACCCCCCAAAAAACTCTGAAAAATCGCAAAAAAGACTCATCACTTCTCGAAAACGTTTCCGACGATTTTCATTAAAAAAAATTCTAATAAAACGTAGTCCATTTAAATACAAATCTAACGATATAAGGTGTTTTCCCGATAAAAATCAAGTTCTTGATAAAAAATCGGTCCGAGACAACTCAGACAAACTTTCTCATATACGAGTTTATAATTACTTAACCCAGTATTTTCCATTTATTAGTTTTCAAATGTACATTTAAATATTATTGAACATTTCATCAAAATTTATAACTAGATTTTTCCCGGGAAAACGGCTTATATCGTTGGATTCGTATTTAAATGGACTACATTTTAGAATTTTTTAATCAAAATCGTCGGAACCGTTTTCGAGAAATAATTTTTTTTCATGTTTTTTCAGAGTTTTTGGGGGGTAGCGCCCCCAAATTTAGAGCTAAAATTCATTTCTCGATTTCGCCTCGGGGTATGATTTTTCTGAACATGTATGCCAAATTTCGTCAAAATCGGCCCAGTAGTTTAGGCTCCAGGCGTCTGCACAGACAGACGACAGACGACAGACGACAGACGACAGACGACGGACAGACATTTTTTAAAAACCACTTTTTTGGACTCAGGGGACCTCAAAACGTGTAAATCCATCAAAATCTCAAAATCGAATTCTCGCGCCATCACAATACTTTCTCTTTATATGAGAAAGTAAAAAAGCTTTAAACGCGGACAGAGAGGTTCGATTCCCCGCCGAGGAGAAGTTATTTTTATGATAAATTTCGATGAAATGTTCAATAATAATTAAATGTACCTTCGAAAACTAGTAAATGGAAAATACTGGGCTAAGTAAATATGAACTATATATGAGAAAGTTTGTTTGAGTTGTCTCGGACCGATTTTGTTTTCTTTTCACGTGAAACAAAAATCGCTTCTGGCGAAAAGATTTCTCTAATCTGGACGAGCAAAATACATACACCTTATTTAAACCGGCTAGATTGAACTAAAAATGATACGGCACACGAGAGCCATTTAAATCGGCTTTCAAAATCTGACACGGTGAGACGAAACGATAATAATAATTGTTAATCTATATAGCCTTCCTTGTGTGTCACCGGTTTCTATTTAACTCTGTAAATTACACCTACAATTTTTTTTTAGTTTTTTTTTAGTAAGCATTATCGCTCTATATTTTAAGGACTATAAAAATTATATTTTATCAGTTCAGTAAGTTTTTGAATTCGATTATAGGTGTGTAGAAGTCAATAGATCTTCTTAAAGTTGAATACCATCAACATCTTTGTTATTGTTATCATCAGTTAGTATCGTTTCTAGATCTTTACAATGTTAAAACATCTTCTTTGTTTGATGTAGACCATTTTGGAATTGTGTGAAGAAAGCCAAATTTATTATTGCATCTTTAAATCGCTCTTCTGTTGCATTTATAGCAGTTTCTAATAAATTAAAATAAACGTCAACTTTAAATTTTTGTACTGAATCTTCCATTGGTTCGTCGTTTGATTCATATTCAAAATTTCGCTTCTTTTTCTAAAGGCTTCTCTGGGTTCCAAACTGCCGATTCACGAGCTCTAACAATCAGTTTCTGGAATTCTTCATCGTTTTTCAGTGTTTTCAAATGGTTAACCACGGATTTCACTGCTTCTGTGACAAGAACAGGGAACAAAATTGGATTTAAATTTAAAATGTGTCTCTGAAGCCCATTATTTTTTCCTCTCATATTCGCCGCATTGTCATATTTTTGGCCTCTGCAATTATTTATGTCCACTCCTTAAGTTTTTATTTCATCCAAAAATTTAGATGCCGGTCTAGATCCTGATGTATCATTTACTTCTGAAAATCCTATGAAATGCTTCTCCACAAGATGTGCGTTATTAAAATCCGTATTAATTTAGTTTAGTGAATTTATTCTTTTGTTGATGGGCAATTAACTTTCTCATCGGAGCACGTTTCTACTTTTTTTTTTTTTTTTTTTAAATACTAAAAACGGCAAGTTGCAATTTAATTTGCGCCTTTATTGGCATCCCCTTTTTGCCAAACGTAACAATGCTTTTGCTTTGTTTGATAATCATATATCGACAAATTGAAGGGAGATAATTTGCTTTTGTAATTGCAAACGGATAAGTCTCGTTTTGGGCAAAGAAAAGCTGCCTGCAGACCATAAGCTCGAAACAATAATATTAGAACCAATATTTAATTTGTCTCTTTCCTTTTTTGCTGTAGCAAACTTTTTCTCTTCTTGATGCTGCGTAAATTCTATTATCAAGGAGGTGGAGGCCGTGTTAGCTGGAGTTGCCCCACAGCTGCAGACGTGACACCCAGAGACCTGCGACATTGCCTGCCCCTGAGACATCGCCATCTGATGCTGCGGGTTCGGGTACGTACCCCAGCTATTCTGCGGCATACCCATTCCTGGGTTAAATCCTAGCCAATAAGGATTGGGGCCAGGATTCGTAGGCCAGCATCCCCACGGTGTCGGACTCGGAAAGAATCCAAAACCATAAGGACTATTGTCCATCCACTGACCCATAGGAGTCAGTGAGTAGGTGTTCAGCACCCCTCCAGGTCCCACAGGGTGCTGAGAGACACCCCCGCTAGATTTTTTTTTTAGTAAGCATTATCGCTCTATATTTTAAGGACTATAAAAATTATATTTTATCAGTTCAGTAAGTTTTTGAATTCGATTATAGGTGTGTAGAAGTCAATAAATTGTGTGTCAATATTGGTGAATTTCTTGTTTTGTATTTTTAAATAATGTTTGAGATTTTGATGAATTTACACGTTTTGAGGTCCCCTGAGTCCAAAAATGTGATTTTTAAAAAATGTCTGTCTGTCGTCTGTGCTGAACCTAGAGCTTAAACTACTGGGGCGATTTTGACGAAATTTAGCATACATGTTCAGAAAAATCATTCCCCGAATGAATTGAATGAGAAATTAATTTTAGCTTTAAATTTGGGGCCGCAAAAAACTCGTAAATCACAAAAAAGAATCATTTCTCGAAAACATTTCCGACGATTTTCATTAAACAAATTCTAATAAAGAAACGTAGTCCATTTAAATACAAATCTAACGATATATGCCGTTTTCCTGGGAAAAATCTAGTTCCTGAGAGAAAAGCTTTAAACGCGGACGGAGAGAGCCCGGGTTCGATTCCCCGCCGATGAGAAGTTATTTTTTTGATAAATTTTGATGAAATGTTCAATAATAATTCAATTTTTCTACAAAGTCATAAAAACTAATTCATGAAAAGCACTGGGCTAAGTAATTATGAACTTGTATGTGAGAAGTGTGTGGTTTTTTTTTTTTTTTTTTTAATTAATACATACAAAAGTTTTCATTGGCTCTCATTGTTAAGCCAATGAGAGCTCGAGATTTTGGCGGGTAGTAGGTCGGCAACTAAACAAACAAATTTGTCACTAACCGTAGGATAACCGTTTAGTGGCTTTATTTTTCCCCTCACAGGTTGTCCAATCTGAGCTGTCAGATTTACAAAGTGTATTGGTATTATTACGAATTAATTAAGTTATAGGTTAAGTTTTGTGCTTTTCAACCTAATCTTTTCAACCTTCCTTTATTTTCCTTAGAAAGTGACACTTAAAAAAAAAAAAATAAAATAAAATAAAGATATGGGAATATATAGCAATATGGGAAAAAGAGCTGTTACTAGCCATTCAGAAGGGAAAAAACATCAGTTGGCGGTTGGTAGTAGATGTAAAGTATTACCTTTAAAAATATTTTTTTCACCATCAACACCATGTTCAAACAACCAAGTTCCAGTGAACCCAATAACTATTGAAGAAGTTAATAATAATTTGACTGGAATTTCTTCAAAAGTATCAAGTCAACTGGGCCTACCAGAATTCACACCTGCACAAAATGTAATGAAGAAATTCGTTCAAATGGAAGAAGTATTAAAGGCAGAAGTATTTTGGTGCATTGACACTGTACTCCAGCACCGATCAATTCGAAGCAGTGAAAGAAGCGCTGAACTTTTTATTAAAATGTTTCCTGATTCAGACATTGCAAAAAGAATGTAACTCAAGAGGACAAAAATTGGCTACCTAATTGTTTTTGGCATCGCTCCATATTTTCAAAATGAATTGAAGAAATGTTTGAATGGATCTTCCTTTGTTGTAGTAGGATTTGACGAGTCTTTTAACAAAGTGGCTCAAAAAGGGCAAATGGATATTTTTGTAAGGTTTTGTCAAGATGAAGTGGTTTCAGCACGATATTTTAACTCCACATTTTTAGGCCATTCCACAGCTGATGATCTTTTGAACTCTTTTTTAAAAGCCATTGAGGGCATCGAATTTAACAAAATTCTACAAATATCAATGGACGGGCCAAACGTCAATAAAAAATTCTTACGTTTGCTCAAAGAAAAATTAGCCACCAATAAGGATTCGCCTAGACTGTTAAATATTGGGAGTTGCGGTCTTCACACCATGAACAATGCCTTTAAAGCAGGAATAAAAAAAACTGAATGGGATTTAGTTGAGTTTTTGAGAGCAATATTCAATTTGTTTAATAGGGTCCCCTCAAGAAGAGCGGATTATACGCATTTCTCCAACAGTTCCAAATTTCCTTCTAAGTACTGTGCAGTCCGATGGCTGGAAAACTCTCATGTAGCAAAAACTGCTCAAGATATCTTGCCAAATATTATTTTATATGTCGAAGGGATAACCAATGCCAAAAAAGAGCCCAAGTGCAAAAGTTTTATAATTGTAAAGAAGGCAGTAACAGACAAGCTATTGAAGGCAAAGTTAGCCTTCTTTCAATCACTAGCCTCTGATTTAGAACCTTTTCTAAGGGATTTTCAATCGGATAAGCCGTTAGCTCCTTTTTTATTTGATTCCTTACAAAGAACCTTAAAAGAGCTTATGTTAAGGTTTGTGAAAAAAGAGATTATTGAACAAGCCAATAATTTGTCTAAAATTGATATAAATAAATCAGAAACCCTTAAGTCTTACAAGGACATTGACCTGGGATATGGCATTAGAGAGGCTTTAAGCAAATCTGGAAAATTGAAGGACATCGACATACTTCAATTTAGAAGAGAGTGCAGGGATGACCTTGCCACTGTCTGTTCAAAGTTGCAAGATAGTTCACCTCTGATATATAACCTTACCAAAGGGTTGTCTTTTATAAATCCTGAAGTTACATTAATCTTTGACTTAAGAGAGAAAAGACTAAAAACTGTGTTGGAAATTCTAGTGGAAAATAAGTGGCTTCCAGGAATAAAAGCTGACAAAATACACAGAGAATTTTCTGAAATAAGTGAAAAACCTTGTGTAGTTGAGAAACTGAGAAACTTTGACAGAGAAACCGATAGGCTCGACAAACTTTGGCTGAAAGACATCTCTAAAGTCGTTCAAATGTCCCCTGACCTAATAAGACTTCTGGAAATGATTTTTTGTCTGTCCTATGGAAATGCTAGTGTGGAAAGAGGTTTTTCAATAAACAAAGATTGTTTGGTGGAAAACCAAAAGGAAAAGTCCCTGGTAGCACAAAGAATAATCTTTGACAGTGTAACGAGTAATGGAGGAATTAATAACTTGGAACTTACCAAGCCATTACTTCACTGTGCAAAGAATGCCAGAGGAAAATACCAAGAGCACTTGGAGGAAGCTAAGAAGGAAAAATCGGAAGAAGAAGAAAAAGCAAGGAAAAAAAGAGAAACCTCACAGAAATTTAAAGAGTTAAAGGCAAAAAAAATGAAAATAATGGAAGAAGCTCAAAGGAATTTGGATGCTCTAGAGGCTGAAATAACAGAATTGACAAAATAATAATAAAGAGGACAGTGTGGCTGATTAACCAGAATGTCCAGATATTCCATGGACACCTTCCCGGGGCCCGCTCTTAGACGTCCGTTTTAGAGGCTTTTTCGGGGGCGTGTATCTTTTTTCCTATTCACTTTAAAAAAACAAACTATTTTTTCCCTTTACGCAAGGCCTACAAAAAAGTCATTTGCGTCGGACCGCTGCGGTCGACCGTATTCGAGTTATGCGGAAAAAACGGTTTTTCGGGGGAAATGAAACAGTTTTTTCCGCATAACTCGAATACGGTCGACCGCAGCGGTCCGACGCAAAGGACTTTTTTGTAGGCCTTGCGTAAAGAGAAAAAATAGTTTTATTTTTTTTTTTTTTTTTAAAGTGAATTGGAAAATAGATACACGCCTCTAAAACGGACGTCTAAGAGCGGGCCCTGGGAAGGTGTCCATAACCGATTTTTGTTGTACAGATTTTTTTTAATGTAGTCAACCAATTTTAGTTTGAAAATTATAATTTAGGTTGAAAACTATAGTATAATAAATTATAATTTAAATATTAATGATATTTTTTAATTTGTTTTATTTATAGAAAACTATATATGAATATATATTTTTTAAATTTGTCTATAATCTATTAAAATTAATAGATTTGTAGGTCCGATTTCATACATAGCTAAATTTTGTCATACTAATAAAATAAAACTTAAATTTTACATAAATTAATATAGGCTTTAAATGATTCATCTCTGATTTTTTTCTACAATTTCTTTTATAGTACTGACAAATTTGTAATAGTTATTTATGTAACTAGGCAGCAAAATGGAATTTGGCTGACAAGTTTTTAAGTTTTAGTTCCGAGCCAAAGGCGAGGATAGGCAAAACAAATTTACTGCAGAGGCGAAGCCGAGGCAGGAAATTTACATGTTGACTGACGAGGCGAAGCCGAGGCAGGCAAATGTTAATTACCTCAGCAGGTAATCTTTAAACGAGTCAGGAATGTTTCCTTTGCTGCATAGTTACATACAATATTTTATCTACTAACGGCAGAAAAATTACACTAATTATTATATTCCCTTTTTAATATACTAGGCATCGCGTAGCTCTATCATTGAAGCGAGCGTATTGCAATGAAATACTGAATATTAAAATTTATTAATCACGAAGAATGTCATAGTTGAAGATAAGTGGAAGAGGGTAGTGTGGGGGAAGAGTGGGGGTACTCGGTACAAAGCTTTACTTCCTAAACAAACCTATACACTATACGAATATAACAATCTTCACCACCCGCGGTAGCTTTTAAACAATTATTATAAATGTATCTCGTCACTACGCAAAGAATTTTGCTTGTATCAAGTTGAAATTTTGCATACCTGTTTCAATTGTGCATTAGATGGAGTATATGAAGTTTTATTAATATCGTTACGTTAGAACGTAAGATATCGGTAAAAAGGTTGTTTTCTCTATTATAAACGTTTAGCTCCGCTTTAATAGTTTTAGCGATCTTTATTAAGTCATAGCGGTGTCGCTGTTGGTTTTAGTAAAAAATGTTATTTGTAAAAAATGTTCGTCTCATCGAATAGATGATGATAGAATCTTTTCCCGTCCTGAAATTCCAATTTAATTTTTGTACCTCTCGTTTACGCGAGCGTTGCGCGCGAACTCTTGGACGGATCACGCTGTCCAACGAACTTAGCCTGAGTATTAGTAAGAGGATCATGTATACCAAATTTCAACTCGCGTGAACGTTACTGACAGACAGACAGACAGACAGACAGACAGACAGACAGACACGGAGCATATTTCATTGAATGTAGGAAGCTCGCTACGCTCGCTTCAATAAAAGATTTAAAGACATTAATAAATTTGTAAAAAGACGAAAGTTTGAGTCATCAAGAAATCAAAACAAAGGCAAAACAATTCAGCGTTACCACTTTTTTTTATTAACAACTGTTTTTTATCTCAATTTTTAGTGATTTTTTAAAAATAATCATTGTAAAATAGTAAAATTGGTTTGTCACTACAATTATTTAAGTTATTTTCAAAAAAGATATAATAACTATTTAGCAGAATATTACGCTTAAATATATAAAAATAAACAATGTGGTAGTGTTTATAACCTGCGATGAAGTAACCTTTTTTTAGTAAAATTTTCTTTCAATGTGACAGCCTGTTTGTTATTTTGCTGGCACTTTGAACTTTTGCTGACACTTTATTCAAAAGAATCAAGAAAAATGACATTTTTTTGCAGACTGAAAACAGTACAAAAATGCTTAATTTTGCTGCCGTGAGTAGATAAAACAGATTATTTACTTTTTTTAGTTTAATTTTTTATATATAATTTACTTATTTTATAATTTCCCATAACATTTTCATAGTTCTAAAAAAATTGTAAAATAGCTATTTATTCTTTTGTACTAGCAAATAAAAATGAGTTGTAATGTTAAATATGATTTATTCATATTCAATTGAAAAAAAAAAAAATATAAATAATAATATTTTTAAATATTTGATTTATTAATGTGAAATTACAATTAATAATAAGTTAATGTGAAGTTTCATTATAGTTGCTTGCTATTCCAATCCAGGCATGATGTAGGTATTGTATTGTGTATGTGCAAGAATTGAATCAAAAGCAATTTAGCTTGACGATCTTTAACTTTTTAAAGGTAAATCTTGTAATAGTTATTTACGCACCAAGGGAGGAAAGTGAATGATTGCACCCTGAGCGATGAAGTTGGTTCCTGAGGCGAAGCCGAGGCAACCATAACGTTCACTCCCGAGGCGGAGCCGAGAGAGTTAATTATCGTGAGGGTGCAAGTGATTTTTACTCCCAGGTACGTACAAGATTACCTCCAGAAGGGAGAAAAAAATATGGAAAGATTTTAATTTTAAATTACGTTATTCAACAAAAAAATACATAGGTTTATATTTATATTTTTTAAAAATATAGTTAGATATAATATTAACAATTCTCTAAATAAGTTTTATCACGTTAAAATTAAATTATAGATAATAATTATTTGAATTTCAATGCTAAAAATTAAATGGGAGAATCAGCTGGAAGCTGAGTCGTGTATTGAATGGTGTTGACAACTGATGTATTTAAATATGGATTAGTTAATCTACATTTAGAAATTATGTTTCCACTTTTAACTTGTTTGTTTCTTTTACTGATGAATTACTATGGCAACCGTTGTGGAGGTTACATGACATGTGTGAAGATGACATTATAGATTTCGACATTAAACAAAAGTTAGTAAATGAAATGTGTATTAGCACCAACCTTATTTACTTGTGGTTTATCTAGGGCAACACTGGAGGGAATCATGAGAGTTCACGATTCCCTTATTTTTCATTACTCCCTGTTTAACCCGACCGGGTGCAATGAGTAACTTCCCTCCCTGTAAACTAGGGAGGAAAGTTCACTTTTTCTCCCCGCTGGAGGTAAAATAATTATCGATGATGGTCAGGGAAAACCTGAAGTAGATCAGGGAAAAGTCAGGGAATTTTATCAAGCTATATTAGTGGCCACCCTGATACGGCAACAACTTGTTGGTTGTATTAGTTCTTTTTCTTAATACCTGGGGTATAATATTTTTCGAGGAAACCAATCCACAGTTCTCGAGACTTACATCTTTCGATAGTGTAGAAAACAAGGTTGCAGATCTCGAAAAGAAAGTTTCTCCACCCTTAATGTAGCACTTTTGCGTTACTGTCACATTGCCTTTATCGGATACATCTTCCAAAATCTCTATATAATTAATCGGTAAAAAGTTAAAACTGAACGCGGATAAGGAGTAATTAATTAGCTTATGTCGCTTGTCCGGTAGTGTAAATTGCACACCAGTAAACTTTCTTGTATTCCTGTTCCCCCAGTACACGTACTGTAAAACATTCTTAAATACAAGGCAGCAACTGTTTTGTAGACTATCTACCAATTTCGTCCACTTTTTAGCAATTGACACGGAATAGAATGGAGCACTTTGGAAGTAAAGTTTACTATTTTCTAACAAATTTAAACAATCTTCTAGAGGATCGAATACATTGCCTGTTTTGCAGTTATCTCCAATACTGTAGTTATATATTGTTGGTTCCAACCTGGTAATTCCATGTTCCTTAGCCATGGTAGATGTAAATGTCTCCTTTAATCGTTTATCTGGACAGTTGATAAAGTCAATAGCTGGCCACACACGAGCGGATTTTTCCAACGGACCACGGACTTTTCCAACGGATTTGGGGAAATCCGCGGACCCGGTATGTGCGTTAGTGGAGAAACAACCGACCGGACCTTGTCGGCGGACATGAGATCCGCGGACCCCGTCCGCCGTTGTCAACACACACGCACGGACCAAAGTTTATTATTTGTACGCGGATTTAGCTCTTTATCATTTTACTATTTCTCACCCAAATAATGTTTCATTCCATATCCGTTCATTTCCATATTCGTTTCATTTCTAATTAAATTCATTTCATCTTTTCAATTAAATTCTACAGTTAAAATTAAATTCTTCAGTTTAACTTAAATTTAAATTAAATTCTTCAGTTTAAATTAAATTTAAATTAAATTCTTCAGTCTCTTTCAGTTTTTAATTCGGTTTTTATTCAGTTTTAATTTTCTCCCTCTGGCATTTATTTATTCCCTATTTATATTTATATATTATAAATATTATATAACATAACATATATATATATATATATATATATATATATATATATATATATATATATATATATATATATATATATATATATATATATATATATATAAGTTACAGCAGCTATTCCTGCAAAGTCCGCACCTTTCCTGCAAGATCAGCACGTCTGGTAGTATATAAGCTCCTGACTTTTCCCACACCTCACATCCTTTCTTCATTTCCATTCCGAGGCAGTACCTATGTCGGTTTGCTATTCGTTTTAATGTCAGAAGTTTGTCCTTTGCCAAATTACCATCTAAATTCAAATTGAGTAAATTCTTGTATAATATTTTGAGGTAGGAACAAGCATCGTCCTACTATTCATTTTTATATAGAAACTTATTTTTGTAATAGATATTTTGGTAAAGTAAAAATTTAATAAAGTTTAAATATTTTATTTTCATGTTATGCTTGATGTTTAATAAAATAAAGTTTTTTAAAAACTTAAAACACTCGTTAACAGAGTTAACTGGCGCAGTCGGTAGGACAATTAGAGGATTAATTCGGGAATCTTGCGAATCGTATCCTTTCGTTTCAACGATTAACTAATTGTTCGAAGAAAATCTACGAGTCGGCTACACCCTGATGAAGCTGCTCATCTTAGTTATGTAAGTACAATTTCATTTAGAGGTTTATTATCGCAGAATATAATAAAATAAATGAAATAATTGTTGAAATTAAAAAAATATTATATGAAGAATATAATAAATTAAATAATCAAAATATTAAAAATTATAATAATTATTGAAAGAATTATTATATGAAGAATATAATAAATTAAATAATAAAAATATTAAAAAATATTATACTAATTATTGAATTAAAAAATTATTATATGAAGAATATAATAAATTGAATAACAAAATTTACATATTATTAAAGAAAATATTAAATATATTGTAAGATTGATTGTATGGAAGAAGTTAGAAAAAATAACAATTCCCAATTTTAATTTTTTTTGTTTCTAAATTGACTAAGGCTGGACCTTAACTTGTCATTTTACGAAAACTGATTTTTCATATTTACTAATTTTATAATTTTACACTTTTACTTTGAAACATTTTAATTTTTTTTTTTGGAAAATAAAATTTCCCAATTTTTTAGTACTTTAAGTATAAGAATTATCAATTTTATTTGTATTGCTAATTTTTTAAAAATTTAAAAATATATGTCAAATAGTAACGACGGTCAACTATTTGAAGGTATTATTATTAATCAAGAAATAATAGAGACGCAAGTAAATTCATATAATAACCAAAAAATGACTACCCAAATTGACTATCAACTTCTTAAATTATATCTAGAAACAATCCCTCGTTACGATGGGAACCCACACACCTTATCTATCTATATTAATAATGTAGAAGGTCTTATGTTCCAATTTAACGGAGACCAACATGTTAAAAATTTTCTTATTCGAGCAGTAGTCGGTAGACTAACTGGAAGAGCCTTAACGCTCATAGGTTCCAGAACTGAATTAACTACCTGGCCCGAAATAAAAACTCTTTTAACAGCAAGTTTCGGAGACCAGCGAGATATAGACTGCTTAGTCCAAGACCTGATAATGTTAAGACCTGATAGAAGAGAAACCCCCTATCAATTTGGCATGAGATGCCAAGATTCCAGAAGCCTCATATTTTCTAAATTAAATACGTTAAATATTGAAATTTTAGAAAAACAAATGAAAATAAAAAATTACGATGATTTAGCCCTAACTACATTCATTAGAGGTCTTCCTTCATTCATCAATTCAGACAGTGGTTCGATTGAGAAACCCGATAAATTTGGAGCAAGCGATGGGTTACGTGATAGAAGAAGAAAACTTCCTCTATGCTACTAGGCAATCTAATAACTTTAATAATTCCACTTACCATCCTGTTCAAAAGATTACACCCGTAAGACCACCCTCTTTTAATAACACTCCATCGACATCTCAATATAGAAATCCAGTCGCGCCAAGTAAACCAATAATCCCACAGAATCAAAGAACACCTTTTCCTACACAGAATTTCAATAAACCAAATTTCCAAAATCAAAATTTTTACCAAAGACAACAACAATTTCAAAATCAAAACTCCTATCAAAGACAACCAAATTTACAAAGTCAAACCCCCAGTAAAAATATAAATAATCCCAATAATACATACAAGCCTACCCCTATGAGTATAACTACTAGGAACACCAATTTAAATAAAATTGAAAGTGATCCAATATATCCTGATGACACACAAATAAGCCCAGAGTTAGGTTACGAATATGACCCAGAGGAAGAAGAACAAATACCTCCTCAAGATCCAACTGAAACCGAGGATTATGACCATTTTTTAGAATAGATGGCCTCGGAACTAAAGAAACTAACTTTGAACTACTCAACTTATCCAATAATGAAAGTGTTCTACCTTATATAATGTTTCCTAAAAATAACTTAAAAATACTAATAGATAGTGGAAGTAGTAGATCGTTCATAAGAAATAATGTAGCAAAGAAATATTTTAATAAATTTATTATTAATGATCCTTATGAAATTACCACTGCTCATGGTAAGTCAAGAGAAAAATATAGTACACTTGTACCATGCCAAGAACTATTTAATATAGAAAACTTAAAATTAAAATTTCACTTGTTCGATTTCCATGATTATTATGACCTACTATTAGGTATGGATAATTTAAAAAATTTGAAAGCCCATTTAGATTTTGTGAATAATAAATTAATCACACCCCACGTCACAATAGATATTCATTATAGAGACACTTCCCGACCAAAAAATCAAACCTTACAATTACCAGAAAACCAAAATAATAATAATAAAATTACAGTTCCCCCTAGGTCTAAAAAAGTAATAAAATTAAAAGTTAATAATAAACAAAACGGAGATGCCATTATACCCTATCATAAAATAAATAATTTAGAAATCCCCGAAAGTTTAGTTAGTGTAAACAATTTTGAAACTTACTGCGTTGTATTAAATTCAAGTGAATCACCAATAACGTTTCAGCAAAAAACCCCATTAAAAGTAGAAGAATATATAAAACCACCTCTCCATCATACGGAAGTTAATACAAATTTTTATAAAAAAGTTAAATTTGACGAATCAAAAATAAGAACAGAACATATGAATTCAGAAGAAAAAATAGCTATTACTAAATTAATTCGAGAATTTTCAGATATTTTTCATAGTACTGACAATCCCCTAACTTTTACTAACGCCGTGAAACATCACATTAGGACATCAGACGAAATTCCTATTTATACTAAATCATATAGATACCCACAAATTCATAAAAAAGAAGTAGAAACTCAAATAAATGAAATGTTAAAACAAAATATAATCCGCCATTCAGATTCCCCCTGGAATGCTCCAGTCTGGGTTGTTCCCAAAAAATTAGATGCCTCCGGAAAAAGAAAATGGAGAATCGTTATAGACTATAGGAAACTAAATGAAAAGACTATAGACGACCGTTACCCCCTTCCAAATATTACGGATCTTTTAGATAAACTTGGCAAATGCCAATATTTCTCTACCTTAGACTTAGCCTCCGGGTTCCATCAAGTGGAATTGACAGAGTCTAGTATTCCAAAAACAGCTTTCAGTACGGAACATGGACACTTCGAATTTCTAAGAATGCCCTTCGGTTTGAAGAACTCACCCCCTTCCTTTATGCGTTTAATGAACAATATTTTACGAGGTATTAGTGACGAACAATGTGCCGTTTATTTAGACGACATTATCGTCTTTAGCACTAGTCTACAAGAACACATCGAGAGTTTGCGCTTAGTTTTCGAAAGACTCCGCAAAGCCAATTTTAAAGTCCAGTTAGACAAAACAGAATTTTTACGAAAAGAAGTAGCATATCTAGGTCATATAGTGACTCCATCCGGTGTCAAACCCAATCCCGATAATATTATAGCCATAAAGAATTATCCTATTCCTAAAACCCAAAAGCAAATTAAAGGTTTCCTAGGTTTATTAGGTTACTATCGGAGATTTATCCGAAACTTCGCAAAATAACGAAACCCCTTACTAAATGTTTAAAAAAAGATTCCAAAATAAATATTGACGATAAAGAATACGTAAGATGTTTTGAACTTTGTAAGAGTTTACTAATTAACGAACCACTACTACAGTACCCCGACTTTAGTAAAGAGTTCCACTTAACAACGGATGCAAGCAATTATGCAATCGGTGCAGTCCTGAGTCAGGTAAAACAAGGAGCAGACCTTCCTGTTGCTTACGCAAGCCGGACCTTGAACGAAACGGAAACACGCCTTTCGACAATTGAAAAAGAGCTGTTAGCGATTGTTTGGGCTACAAAGTACTTTAGACCTTACTTGTATGGTCGTAAGTTTAAGATATTTTCCGATCACCGACCCATCCATTCCAATGGATCTTCTCGTTAAAAGAACCCAGTTCAAAATTATTACGTTGGAGACTCAAACTTGAAGAGTTTGATTACCAAATAATTTATAAAAAAGGTTCTCAAAATCACGCGGACGGACTTTCGCGTATCGAATTAAATACAAACGAAACAAACGACTCTGACGCTATTATTAATGAACTCGTGACTGACTTCTTTAAAAATAATCCGACCATTGAAGACAATGATTCAGTCATTGTTAACCCTGACAATGAACAGAACATAGATGACATTGATGATGCCACTGTCCATACAAATGCAGAAGGCAATACCTTAGCGACAATTCCCATTGCTGAAGGTCCTATCAATTTAGGAAATAATCAAATAATATTCTCCCTTGTAGAACATAGTCCAGCTGAAATTAAAGTTATGCATTTATTTGAAAATAAAAAACAAAGATTTATCGTTCAATTATCTAAAAATAATTTCGATGAAGACTTAGTTAAATTTATAAAAAGTTATATTGTCCCTAAACTTAAATATCATATTTATTTCGAAACTGATTTCTATGAAAAGTTTTGTTCTTCCTTCTTTAAGAATTTTAAGGAATCGGAAATAAATTTTATTCGATATACTAAAAAACTAGTAGACGTAGTAAATAAAGAAGAGATCAGAGAAATAATAGAAAACTATCATATAAGTAAAACAAATCATCGCGGAATTGACGAAACAACCCAAAAGATAAAGCAAATTTATTATTGGCCTAATATTAAAGAATCAACCCAAAATTATATAAATAAATGTGAAATATGTCTAAACAACCAAATATGACAGAAAACCTTTAAAATTAGAACTAAACATTACTCCCACAGCGTCCAAGCCTTTAGAAATTTTACACATGGATACAATAACACTAGATAACAAAAAATTCTTAACTATAATCGATACCTTCTCTAAATATGCCCAAGCTTATATTCTTAAGTCTGGTCAAGGAATAGAAGTAGTAAACAAACTGTTACGTTACTTTTCACATCACGGTATCCCTAATAAGATAATATCCGATAACGGACTTGAATTCCAAAATAGTTTAGTTAAAGAATTATTACAGATTCATAAGATCGAATTACATTTTATTAGTTCACAACACCCCGAATCTAATGGACCCATAGAGAGATTTCATTCAACCTTAATTGAACATATTAGAATTTTTAAACTCAGAGATGAATTTAAAAATGAGTCTATTGAAAATAAAGTTAGCTATGCTTTGATTGCATATAATAATTCAATACATTCGACAACAAAATTAACTCCCATGAATGTACTAAACGGACATTTTGACCCAGAAACCCCATTCAATATAGAATTAGAACAACAACTTGTCAATGATTATACGGATAATCATAGAGATAAAATAAAATTAATCTATAAAGAAATTAATGATTAAAGTAAAACCGTCAAAGAAAATTCCATAAATAAAATTAATACAAACAAAGAAATACTCGATACGGTTCCTGAAACTGTATTTGTTAAAATAAAACAAAAACAGAGTAAAACAAAACCTAAATACAAAAAGGAAGTTGTTCAGTCGGTAAATGAAACAACAAAAACTGCTAAAATAAATCCTCAACACCATAATACTAAAGATAAAATACACCTAAGTAATATCAAAAGACCAAGAGTAATCAATAAAGGTGCACCTGTTCCAGGTTGCTCGCAGTCACAGGAGGAGCAGAAATAAAAGACGTTTCAAACAATTTAGGTGTCCTCCCTATAAAATTGGGCACAGCAAAATTACAGACTACACATCACACATTCGTACACTATTACAATTTAAAACCTTTATATGAAGAATTCAAGAACCTCAACGTTCAATATAATAATATAATAGAAGCTAGTAATAAGAGTATGTATAATAATGAAACTTATAATTATCAACATTTAATTGAATTCACTAGAAATGTAATTAGAAATAAAATAAGAAATATAGATGTTCATTCAGGTCCTAGATTTAAAAGAGCGTTAGCAGATGGTTTAGGTAATATCATTAAAGCTATTACTGGAAACTTAGATAATAATGATGCTATCAAATATGATACTTTGATAGGTGAACTAAAAGTAAATCAAGTTCACTTTAGCAAACAACTGGAGGAACAATATTCCATTAATAATCAAGTTATTAAAAACTTTTACAAAACCATCCAGGACATTGAATTTAATAATTTAGAGATAAAAAGAAAGTTATTAGATATAAGAGAATTAATTAAGAAAGATAATAGATTATCAGTAATTAAAGATTTATTAAATCAATTAGAAATATCTTATAGTTCTATAGTTAGCTTATTACAAGACATTGAAAACTCTTTAACATTTTGTAAACTTAAAACTTTACACCCTAGTATAATTAAATCTAACGAGTTTTATGAAGAACTTAAACGAATAGAAACACATTATGGTAAGCTTTTACCCTTCGCTGTTAAGTATGAAAACATTTTAAAATTTGAATCACTACTTAAAGTAGATTGTAGTGTCAAGTCTGGTAAAATAGTTTATTTATTATCATTACCTATAAATTCAGTAGATAACTTCGACTTATATTACTTACAACCTCTTCCAACAAGAAATCATTTTAGATTTTTAACAATCATTCCTGAAATTAAATATGTACTAAAATCAGATAAGAATATTGTAAAACCTCTAAATGATAATTGTATTAAGAATAATATTTACCAATGTCCACAAAAATTAGTTTCACATCGTCAAAGCCGTTGTGAAGAAGAAATCCTGTTAAATAAGACAACTAGCTCTTGTACCTACATGGAGCTAAAGGTTGAACACAGTCATATTGATTTCATCCCCGAAATCAGTCAACTACTACTGATCTTCCCAAAAGAGGACGAAATCACGATATCAAGCACTAAAGGAACAGAAACTAAATCGCTCAAAGGTATATTTCTACTCAACCCACAGGGCAATACAATTATTTATAAAAATAAAATTGTTAACTATGTCTCTGTTAGCCAAGGACAACCTGACATACTCAGGTCTCTCGACTTCAAGCTTCCGAGCAGTGCTTCTCCCAACTTTACAGTAGATCTTAAAACCATAAGTATGAAGGATATAGCACAAAGCCCTATTGTCCCTGTCTTTACCAAACCTGTGTACGTTCCTCAATATCACAGCATGCTATGGACGTGGACCTCATATATTCTAGTTGTGACACTTTTCACAATTTTGATCGCCCTCTACTTGAGACTTCGGTCCTCCTTTAAATCTTCAAGACCAAGGAAGGACCCGGATCTTCAGCGACCACCCATCAGTCTTCCGATGGAAGTTCACCTCTAGGGATGGAGGAGTTACAGCAGCTATTCCTGCAAAGTCCGCACCTTTCCTGCAAGATCAGCACGTCTGGTAGTATATAAGCTCCTGACTTTTCCCACACCTCACATCCTTTCTTCATTTCCATTCCGAGGCAGTACCTATGTCGGTTTGCTATTCGTTTTAATGTCAGAAGTTTGTCCTTTGCCAAATTACCATCTAAATTCAAATTGAGTAAATTCTTGTATAATATTTTGAGGTAGGAACAAGCATCGTCCTACTATTCATTTTTATATAGAAACTTATTTTTGTAATAGATATTTTGGTAAAGTAAAAATTTAATAAAGTTTAAATATTTTATTTTCATGTTATGCTTGATGTTTAATAAAATAAAGTTTTTTAAAAACTTAAAACACTCGTTAACAGAGTTAACTTATATATATATATATATATATATATATATATATATATATATATATATATATATATATATATATATATATATATATGTATATATATATATATATGTATATGTATATATATATATATATATATATATATATATATATATATATATATATATATATATGTATATATATATATATATATATATATATATATATATATATATATATATATATATGTATTTTTATATATATATATATACAGTGGCGTACACAGGGGGGGGCCCAAGGGGCCCTGGCCCCCCCCGAAATGATTACATACCTAAGACCCGCCATACACTTAAAACCAAAAAGACACAGTAATGACAGATGCATTCGAATTGGCTGTAAATATTTTCCAATAAAAGGAATTAATTAAGTATTATCTTATGGTGTGTATACACTTAATCACCCCAAATAAGCTCGGCCCGGATTTGCCGATGAAATTGAATTTATTAAACACTATACCGGCCCGACTGTCGGCTGGAACTGGATTTTGCCGATGGAATTAAATTTATTAAACATTATAACGGCCCGACTGTCGGCTGGGCCCGGATTTTGCCGATGGAATTAAATTTATTAAGCACTATACCGGCCCGACTGTCGGCTGGGCCCGGATTTTGCCGATGGAATTAAATTTATTAAACACTATACCGGCCCGACTCTCGGCTGGGCCCGGATTTTCCCGATGGAATTAAATTTATTAAACACTATACCGGCCCGACTGTCGGCTGGGCCCGGATTTTGCCGATGGAATTAAATTTATTAACACTATACCGGCCCGACTGTCGGCTGGAACTGGATTTTGCCGATGGAATTAAATTTATTAAACATTATACCGGCCCGACTGTCGGCTGGGCCCGGATTTTGCCGATGGAATTGAATTTATTAAACATTATAACGGCCCGACTGTCGGCTGGGCCCGGATTTTGCCGATGGAATTGAATTTATTAAACATTATAACGGCCCGACTGTCGGCTGGGCCCGGAGTTTGCCGATGGAATTAAATTTATTAAACACTATACCGGCCCGACTGTCCGCTGGACCTGGATTTTGCCGATGGAATTAAATTCATTAAACATTATACCGGCCCGACTGTCGGCTGGGCCCGGATTTTACCGATGGAATTGAATTTATTAAACACTATCGACTGTCGGCTGGGCCCGGATTTTGGCCGATGGAATTAAATTTATTAAATATTATAACGGCCCGACTGTCGGCTGGGCCTGAACTTTTGCCGATGAAACTAAAACTATTAAACACTATAGCGGCCCGATTTTGGCTGGACCGAGATTTTTGCTGATGGAATTAGATTCATTAGAAATTAAATTAGGATTCATGAAATAAATTGGCTCATTTGCCGACTAGGCCTTGATTTTTGCCAGTGGAACTAAAAACATTAAACTTGATCGACCTGATTTCGGCTGGGCCCGATTTTTCGCCAATTGAATTCAATGATTTTTTTGTGGTTTTAGTCCAGTTCAATAGCATAGGTTGCATTATAGGACAGCTTCAATTCATTACGAATCCTAATGCAATGAATTGAATTTGGATTCGTAAAAATAGATTGCTCTGATTGACAGCTAGGCCCGGATTTTTTGCTATAGAATTAAGTGCATTGAATTGATTAGGATGAGTACAATGAATCGGCCTGATTGCTAGTAGGCCCGATTTTGTCGATGGAAATTATGCATCAAAATAAATTGGGATGCGTTCAATAATAGACCCGATTGCCGGCTCGGCCTAGGTGTTAGGAACATTAAATTAAATGAGGCCCGAGTCAACTCGAACTTTTGCCGATGGAAAAATTAATTGAATTAAAATATACACACTAGACTGGCTTAAACGTGAAAATGATGGTTGTGGATTTTAATAGCAAATTTTTGTTTTGGACCAGGATTGTGTGTAGAACGCTACGTGGGTCCTCTTGTCTATGCGGCATTGCCCTCTTGCTGACTCAGGTCGGACTAGTGTTCGTCGACATGTAGTGGGAAAACAGAGGCAATATAAATAAATCGGTTTATCATTTTGTGAAAAAACTTATTCATATTACATAGTAATAGTAAATTTAAATCTAAAAACTCAAAAAGCGTTCAGAAAACATTTGATGTTAAATGTCCCATGTAATTACCCAGCGAATGAGCGAATGATTCTTTTGTTTTGCAATAGGTATTTAATTTTCTTAGAGAAGAATTCTCTTCTAGATAAAAATTTGAAATTCGTATATGCTCCAAATCCACGTTTGCTTTTGCAGCATGGATCACGTTTTGCTTCCGAGCTTACCAAAGGAAACGGAAGATATGAGACAGTTCTGAAGAACGAACAATTTTTATGTCTCCGATTTCAAAAATTCCAAGACAGAAATCTGTTCAACATCAGGGTTCAGTTTGGGTCCCGTGTCCGCCTGTCCTTCAATTTTTGCGAACCAACATATCTTAAAAGCTATTCGTCAAATTTTATTGAAATTTTGATGGTAGGTCATAATTAGCTAGGTTATAACATACCTGGTCCCGTAAAAGCTTCAATCTTCTGCACCTATTTATTTCTCTTCCACATTCGCACAGACATACATTTATTTACACCTATATCTTCAAAAGTACTCATCTGATTTTTATGACATTTTAATGGTTTGTTTAAAGTAGCCCGCAGATAACCCAAGAATAATTTGAACCGTCTGCGCTCTTAAAATATTGCTATATTGATACTTTATTTATGTTAAATTTACTCAATTTTCCCTCCTTTTTTAAATTAGTCAAAATTGGTTTGATTTTTACATGATTTAAAGTATCAATTTACCAAAATTTAAACAGCGCAGACAGTTAAAATTAATCTGTGTGCTTCTATCAGATAAGTTTTATAAAATCAGATGAATATTTTTGAAGATAAGGTGTAAATAAAAATGTATGTGTGTGCACATGTGGAAGAGAAATGGTGGCAGGTGAAGAAATGTGGTGGAGGGAAATGGGACCAGAAGATTGGACCTTATATAGGACCAACAATGGACTTTTTATATGCTAATTAACTGCCATCCGAATTTCATTAAAATCGAAAGAGTAGTTTTTAAGAATTGTTCGCCATGATTGAGCGAGAGACAGACTAACAGCCAGAAACGGGATCAAAAATGTCTGATAACTGGAACAGATTTCTGTCTTGGAATTATTGGAATCGGAGACATAATCGTTCTTTAGAACGATCACATCACATAGTGAGGTGTTACCTCATAGGATTTTAATTTAATTAAATATGAGGTTAGAAATTGAAATTAAAGTGTTGAAAAGGGGGAGAAATTACAATTATAATAAATTATGGGGTATGCTAAACCCGCATATAAATTAAATTAGGTTGGGCCCCCCCCGAAAAAAATTTCTGTGTACGCTACTGTATATATATTTATATATACACTAAAACTTGCCTAAGCTTGAAGGCCTCGGTTCCAGAAAAAAATCCACCTTAGCAGGTTTCCAGCTTATACAGGGTGTTTTACTTAGAAAAAAAAACGTTCCGAGAAAGTTTCTAACTTTGCAAGTTTCCAGTTTACACGTGTTCCAGCTTAGACAAGTTTTACTGTATATATATATATATATAGGATATATTAAATAATATATATAAATATATTATATACAGTAAAACTTGCCTAAGCTGGAAGGCCTCGGTTCCAGAAAAAAAAAATCCACCTTAGCAGGTTTCCAGCTTAGACAAGTTTTACTATATATATATGATGTATAATGTGTATATATATGATATTAAATTATTAGAATTGACCGCACAGTCGTACACAGTGAGACACAGCCGCTAGTATGAGATCCCGGTCCGTCGTCCGTTGAACAGGTCTGTCGAGCATGCTGGACAGACCTGGGTCCGCGGACCAACAAGGAAAAATCCGCGGATTTGCCCCACACACGAGCAAACCGTGTCCGCGGACCGAGTTGACGGACTAGATCCGACGGACGGGGTTTGCACGTTAGTGGGGGAACGACAGACCTGGGTCCGCGGACCAACAAGGAAAAATCCGCGGATTTTCCCCACACACGAGCGAACCGTGTCCGCGGACCGAGTTGACGGACTAGATCCGACGGACGGGGTTTGCACGTTAGTGGGGGAACGACAGACCTGAGATCCGCGGACCGGGTCCGTCAAAAAATCCGCTCGTGTGTGGCCAGCTAATAATATGGTTGCTAATCTGCTTATTAACTCCTGGACTTGTAATTTGACAAACAAATTTGTTATAGATCTTTACTCTACTATTGGAAATTAGCCATGTTAAACAATCGATCCCCACAGTTTTATCGTTATCCACTATTACATTACTGTTTTCCTTGTTCACTCCTTGGTAACTGGTAACAAAAGTTGTGATTATTCGTCAAATAACTACACATTTCCATCTTGTTAAATACTCCAGCAAACTCTTGCGTTATATCTAAATCCATAAGGTAGAAATCTTCTTTTTGGAGTTGTTTTAATATTTCCGGCAATTCTTCTAACAGAGTTTCCAGCTTGACGTCTGCTAATTCAACTTTATACGGGACACCAATTGGATTTTTATATTTTTTAAACATATTTTCCATACTTTCTTGTCCGGCGATTTGCATAATCCTCTTAGCCATTTTGTTGTTACTTTCCAGACGAATAGAAAGTTTCGGTTTGACTCCATGTCTAGCAGAAACGAATTTAGAGAATTTTCCCCGCAAGTATAGATTGTAGGATCCACAAATGTCTTTCTTTAAAAATTGTCCTTCACATTTTAACCAACATTATATTGTCACAAAACGGTTCTGTAATCGGGGTAAAAGAATTTAAATTAAAACTGGAAAGCATTTTATATTACCAACATCTGTAATTAAATTATTGTTATCGAGATTTTCTAATAACAACCACAGACCGAACCTCTCGTTAGTTGGTTTGATTTTATTACCTAAGAGTTGGGTAATAGTGTACACTTTAGAGGAGGCCATGTTAACTGGTTCAGCTACTAGAAACGACTGAATAAAAAACTCAAAAGTAATATTTGTGCTACCACAAAAATAGCTAACGTAAGCAAAAACGGTTATTCAGACTCAGCATATTCTGTGTCACCCCACATCCGGTTCCAATATGACACCTGTGTGTAATTGGAGATGTTCATTTACCAGGCACTAGTACCTACGTTTGCGCCAGGGTGGGTTAGAGGTTGGAGTGACCTTGGAAAGGTAGTTGAAACATGTAGTCGAAAGTATAGTAACCCTCGTTTCTTACCTATATGAAATTGAATTTTTATCTTTCAAACTCGATTCTAGTAATTGAATAAAAGGTACATAGGTTTCCATCATACTTCTTATTTTATCATTCTTAATAATTTTATTCTTGTAATTTCTTCTTTTCAAACTGTATTTGACAGTAATTAAATCAGATAACACGTTGTTAGTCATTATACATCCAGTAAACAACTGATATCGATTTTCTAAAATGCAGTCATTAAATAGTTTTTTATGTATGGTGTTCCTCATGTAACTCGTAGTTAGTATCGGAGAAAATGTTTTACAACACATGTATGCACATTTCAAAATTTTACAAAACGGTAATATTAACCTATAATTTTAATAATAAAGTTTAGTATTCCATTGGGTCGGACTAGGGATATTTTTGGTAGATAATCGTAATTATTAATAAAATAATTAATATGGTTAAAGTAATAAATTAATATAATTAATTAATATAATTAATTAATATAATTAATTAATATAATTAATTAATGTAATTAATTAATGTAATTAATAATCGTCGAGTAATGCGGGTTTGGTATCCGAGGGTCGATGTCTAGAGTTTGCTCGATATCGCTACTCATTCGACTCGTTGGTATAGTGCAGTGTTTCCCAAACTTTTAACATCTGTGTACCCTTTCTATAATTTTCGTAACACTAAGTACCCCTCGTTAAAAAAAAATCAATTTCTATTTTGGTTGTCTTTAATTATTTAATTCTATTTTTTCTGTGGCAATCGGGGTATTGAAAATGAAATAATATAAACTACTTCCTTTTTATATAACGGTTATAATTCTTTCCCGCTTATATTGGAACATTTTCAACCCTTTAGGTTTAATCCTTTTTAAAAATGTAAATTAAAAACCAAGGAGTTAGGTCTAATAATGTGAGTCACTTCACTCATTGGGATTTGTCCCAATTTGACTCTAGTCGTCATGGAACAAATCTAACAAGAAATAGGATGAATAAAAATAATAATAATAGAATATGCGTATACTTCAATAACAAAAATAAATAGACTGCCAATTGGTGTGGCGCATAGCTTCGTCGCATCCTATCACGTACTTTATTGAATTTATACTTTTACAAGCCATTATTGTCTAATTTATCTAATTGTTTCCTCCGTTTCTTTTTTAATCTGTCAAAATTGTTTGGATTTTTTACATAAATTAAAGTATCAATTTTGTAAAAGTTAAAGAGCTCAGACAGTTCAAATTAATCTAGGGCTATCTGTAACTTCAATAAACTATAAAAGTTTCATACGTATCAGATAAGTACTTTTGAAGCTACATGTTTGTGCGCATGTGGAAGAGAAAAAATTAGCGCAGAAGTTTGAAACTTATATGGGACCAACAATGAGCTAATTATGACTTACCATCCAAATTTCAATTAAATCGGACGTGTAGTTTTTAAGATATGTTGGTTCGCAAAAATTGAACGAAAGACCGACAGACCAACGGACAGACACGGAACCAAAAATGTCCCCTGATGTCTGAAACGGATTACTGTCTTGGAATTTTTGAAATCGGAGACCTAAATTTTTTTTCGTTCTTCAGAACGATCACATAGCTTCCGTAACCTTCGGTAATCTCGGAAGAAAAATTAAAAAAATGTAGTACATAAACGAAAACAAAAGGCCAATTTAAGAAAAAAATTAACAGGGAACCAAATTATGATGAAATGTTGCTTCAACATAAACAATTTTATCCTTCTCAGGATAAAATTGACTGAGCAGTCAAAGCCCCGTGCAGCGCGTACCCCCACCACACTCTTCCCGTACCCCCAGGGGTACGCGTACCACACTTTGGGAAACACTGGTATAGTGTGTTGCGGCTTTTGCATCCGCCAAAGTGGGGGCCACTTTGGCCCCCCCTTTGGGATGGGGCATACCTACTCGAAGCTCTTCGTACATCAGCCTATTTACTTAACAGATCTCCAACAGTTACAGTTACAACTACTCCCGCTGAAATGTGGACAGGTAGAAAACCTGATTTGTTTCGTCTACAGTTGTTTGGTTCAGTTGCTTACACAAAAGTTTTAGGATATGTTAAAAAATTAGAAAGTAGAACCAAAAAATATATATTTGTTGCTTATTGCAACAATGGATACAAGCAACAACAATGTATAATGAAGAAAATAAACAAATATTGATTAGAAGAGATGATATATTTGGAAATTTATATTTTACAAATACAGAGAAACAGTTTATGAATATTCTTGATTATTCATGGGACGATGGACCTGAAACAGATAAAGATAAAAATAATATTAATACAAGTATATCAAGTGAAACTAAAAAAGAAGAAAATACACAGAAAAATAGTGATGATGATACTCCGTGGTTTGGCTGGGATGAAGCAACGTTAAATCAAAACATGGATACAACTAATCCAGAAAAAGAAAATATGCAAAATCAAAGAGTAAAAATGAAATGCAAGAAACCTGTTCGATACGGATTTGAAGATTTATCTTATTTGACATATAATGAAACTGTATGTGGAGGTGATAAGAAGAAATGAATAGCAGCCATAGAAGAAGAGAAAGAATGAAAAAAAAAAAAAAAAAAAAAAATACGTGTGGTGTCGCGGGACACCCGGTAGGAACGAAGTTCCTTGCGTTTTTCATTAAATATAAATTATAAAATCACACTGCTAAGTAAGTATACATTGCTAATTACTTATACATGGCGGAGTTAGAAAAGATACAAAATTAAAAGTAACGAACTGTTTGTATCTAGCAGAGTTAAGGCAAAATTAAAAGAAAATCATTATTTGTATCATTAAAGCAAGCGTCTTACTATAAATATGTATTGAATATAAGAAAAAAGTGGATCATGATGAGATTATAGTTAAAGAGAATGTTTGTTAAAGGATGTTGGATTGAAATATGACTGTTGTTTATTTCTACCTTCCTGGCCTATTAATTTAAAATGTTATAAAATATATCTCTTCCCTACTCTAAAGCTTCTGCATGTATCCAGTTGAAATTTTACATGCCTGTTTTAATTGTATTTTAGACAATGTGTAAGAAGTTTTATTAAAATCGTTATACGTTAGAACGGAAGATATCGGTAAAAACGTTGTTTTATTTTAAACGTTTGGGTCCACTTTAATAAATTTAGCGATCTTTATCACTTCATAACAGTGTCGGTGTCCGTTTTACTTAAAAAAAATATTTAAAAAAGTTGTTTGTCTCATTAAATAGATGAAGTTAGAATTTTTTCTTGGATTAAGTACGCAGTATTATAATAATATACCTAATATATTGAAATAAGCGTCAGCACAGATCAATTTTACTTTTAACAAGACCGAGATTATATTTTCTATATTTACAAAACCAAGTGACATTTTGACATGTAACAAAAATAAACAAAACAAGTCAAGGAACAGGCTTCCTTAATATCATTTTTTCCCGTCTTTTTGAAGCTTACGTTTACGCGAGCGTTGCGTGTGAACGCTTGGGCGGATAACGTTTTCCAACGAACTCAACCTGGGCATTGGTAAAATGAACATGTGTTCCAAATTTCAACTAACTCGGTGATCTTTTACTCAAGTTATCGTCATCGGTAGATTTCGTGACGGATTTTGCGTGCCGGTGATTTTGGTCGTTTTTTTCGGATTCACTCCCGGGCTCCAGAACGTGCCATAAGGAACTTCGTTCCAACAAAACATGGAATCTGGTAGATAAGGATAAAATAGGTAACCACAAGATTCTCTCTTCCAGGTGGTTGCTAAAAGTTAAAAGATGACGGTAGATATAAAGCCCGACTGGTTATAAGGAGTTGTGAACAGTCAGACTATTCAGAAAATTATAGCCCTGTTTTAAATTTTTCCGTATTAAGAACTCTTTTGGCTCTTACCTGCAAAAGAGAATTTAATGTAATAAAACAATTTGGCATAAAAACTGCTTTTCTCTACGGTGAAGTTGATGGTGACATATATATGTCATTACCACCTGATTTTGATTGTAAAAATAAAATATGTAAGCTAAACAAAGCTCTTTATGGAATTAAACAAGCCCCATTAAGGTAGAATAAACATTTTTCAGATTTTCTTAAAAACAAAGGCTTTATACAAATTCAGACTGATCAATGTGTCTTTAAACTAATAATATAATTGTAGCTATATTATGTAGATGATAGAATTATAATGAGTCAAAATAAATCTGAGGCAGATGAAGTCCTCAATATGTTAAAATCTGAATTTGAAATTACTATTTGTAATGAGTTAAAATCATTTCTTGACATGAAAATAGATAAGTCTGATGGCAAACTAAAAATCAGTCAACCACAGTATGTCGAGGAGATGCTTAACAAATTTAACATGACAGAATCAAAACCGTTTTCCACTCCTATACAACTTGGTAATAATGATTCCAATATTTGTAATGAATAACTAATTGATAATTATCCTTGTACCTTTTTAAGAGAGGTAGAAAGAGGTGGTACATAAAAGAAGGTAGAGGTTGGAGGAGAGGTAAAGTTAGAAGAAGAGGTAGAGGTAGGAAAGAGGTTAAAGCGGGAGTGTGGTGCAAGTATAAATAGTGGTTAAATAATAATACATATAAATAATAAATTGATATATAATAAGGGAGATAAGTAACTGGTGTTGCAAGTACCTTGTGCGTAGATGGTGGAGCTGCACGGGTGGTGGTGCGCTGCCCAGGCCTGGTGCAGGTAGCAGGGTGATCCTCGGCAAGGATGGTGACACAATATAGTAACACACTAAACTACTTAAACTCTCCCTTGCGCGATTAATAATAATAATTAGCATACACTTAGATAAATAAAATAAAATAGATATATATGTATTAAAATCATTTTAAATTCGCCTGGGAACATGCGGTGAGAGTCAGTCGGTTTGGTAGGCCTAGTGGGGGAATCGCTGTAGGGCTCAACAGAAATTCGCACTTTTTCCAAGACTGCACATTGCGCAAATATCGAACATTTGAAACTAGTAGAATTTATAGATAGTAAGGACAAAGTACATACTAGAATATGCCCAGTCTACTTAAACTGTAATCGGTGGCAATCGGATTTTGGAAAATTATTGAATGTATTTAATGAGAGGGAAATTGATAATGTTCTATTAATAGGTGATTTAAATATAAGAATTGGGGATGAACAGGTTTTAAA
>OX578280.1:64815312-64840312 GCA_951217055.1 Gerris lacustris | reverse complement strand
CTTGTAAAAATTTAGGAGGAGTGTTGAAATTTTTAAATGTTACTGGCAAGACTGTTCTCCTAGCACATGTATAACCAGTAGCGTACACAGAAATTTTTTTCGGGGGGGGCCCAACCTAATTTAATTTATATGCGGGTTTAGCATACCCCATAATTTATTATAATTGTAATTTCTCCCCCTTTTCAACACTTTAATTTCAATTTCTAACCTCATATTTAATTAAATTAAAATCCTATGAGGTAACACCTCACTATGTGATGTGATCGTTCTAAAGAACGATTATGTCTCCGATTCCAATAATTCCAAGACAGAAATCTGTTCCAGTTATC
The DNA here is from genome assembly GCA_951217055.1 of Gerris lacustris. NCBI lineage: Eukaryota > Metazoa > Arthropoda > Insecta > Hemiptera > Gerridae > Gerris > Gerris lacustris. Next base: position 64,839,983 of record OX578280.1, on the reverse strand, counting down.
AGACATTTTTGATCCCGTTTCTGGCTGTTAGTCTGTCTCTCGCTCAATCATGGCGAACAATTCTTAAAAACTACTCTTTCGATTTTAATGAAATTCGGATGGCAGTTAATTAGCATATAAAAAGTCCATTGTTGGTCCTATATAAGGTCCAATCTTCTGGTCCCATTTCCCTCCACCACATTTCTTCACCTGCCACCATTTCTCTTCCACATGTGCACACACATACATTTTTATTTACACCTTATCTTCAAAAATATTCATCTGATTTTATAAAACTTATCTGATAGAAGCACACAGATTAATTTTAACTGTCTGCGCTGTTTAAATTTTGGTAAATTGATACTTTAAATCATGTAAAAATCAAACCAATTTTGACTAATTTAAAAAAGGAGGGAAAATTGAGTAAATTTAACATAAATAAAGTATCAATATAGCAATATTTTAAGAGCGCAGACGGTTCAAATTATTCTTGGGTTATCTGCGGGCTACTTTAAACAAACCATTAAAATGTCATAAAAATCAGATGAGTACTTTTGAAGATATAGGTGTAAATAAATGTATGTCTGTGCGAATGTGGAAGAGAAATAAATAGGTGCAGAAGATTGAAGCTTTTACGGGACCAGGTATGTTATAACCTAGCTAATTATGACCTACCATCAAAATTTCAATAAAATTTGACGAATAGCTTTTAAGATATGTTGGTTCGCAAAAATTGAAGGACAGGCGGACACGGGACCCAAACTGAACCCTGATGTTGAACAGATTTCTGTCTTGGAATTTTTGAAATCGGAGACATAAAAATTGTTCGTTCTTCAGAACTGTCTCATATCTTCCGTTTCCTTTGGTAAGCTCGGAAGCAAAACGTGATCCATGCTGCAAAAGCAAACGTGGATTTGGAGCATATACGAATTTCAAATTTTTATCTAGAAGAGAATTCTTCTCTAAGAAAATTAAATACCTATTGCAAAACAAAAGAATCATTCGCTCATTCGCTGGGTAATTACATGGGACATTTAACATCAAATGTTTTCTGAACGCTTTTTGAGTTTTTAGATTTAAATTTACTATTACTATGTAATATGAATAAGTTTTTTCACAAAATGATAAACCGATTTATTTATATTGCCTCTGTTTTCCCACTACATGTCGACGAACACTAGTCCGACCTGAGTCAGCAAGAGGGCAATGCCGCATAGACAAGAGGACCCACGTAGCGTTCTACACACAATCCTGGTCCAAAACAAAAATTTGCTATTAAAATCCACAACCATCATTTTCACGTTTAAGCCAGTCTAGTGTGTATATTTTAATTCAATTAATTTTTCCATCGGCAAAAGTTCGAGTTGACTCGGGCCTCATTTAATTTAATGTTCCTAACACCTAGGCCGAGCCGGCAATCGGGTCTATTATTGAACGCATCCCAATTTATTTTGATGCATAATTTCCATCGACAAAATCGGGCCTACTAGCAATCAGGCCGATTCATTGTACTCATCCTAATCAATTCAATGCACTTAATTCTATAGCAAAAAATCCGGGCCTAGCTGTCAATCAGAGCAATCTATTTTTACGAATCCAAATTCAATTCATTGCATTAGGATTCGTAATGAATTGAAGCTGTCCTATAATGCAACCTATGCTATTGAACTGGACTAAAACCACAAAAAAATCATTGAATTCAATTGGCGAAAAATCGGGCCCAGCCGAAATCAGGTCGATCAAGTTTAATGTTTTTAGTTCCACTGGCAAAAATCAAGGCCTAGTCGGCAAATGAGCCAATTTATTTCATGAATCCTAATTTAATTTCTAATGAATCTAATTCCATCAGCAAAAATCTCGGTCCAGCCAAAATCGGGCCGCTATAGTGTTTAATAGTTTTAGTTTCATCGGCAAAAGTTCAGGCCCAGCCGACAGTCGGGCCGTTATAATATTTAATAAATTTAATTCCATCGGCCAAAATCCGGGCCCAGCCGACAGTCGATAGTGTTTAATAAATTCAATTCCATCGGTAAAATCCGGGCCCAGCCGACAGTCGGGCCGGTATAATGTTTAATGAATTTAATTCCATCGGCAAAATCCAGGTCCAGCGGACAGTCGGGCCGGTATAGTGTTTAATAAATTTAATTCCATCGGCAAACTCCGGGCCCAGCCGACAGTCGGGCCGTTATAATGTTTAATAAATTCAATTCCATCGGCAAAATCCGGGCCCAGCCGACAGTCGGGCCGTTATAATGTTTAATAAATTCAATTCCATCGGCAAAATCCGGGCCCAGCCGACAGTCGGGCCGGTATAATGTTTAATAAATTTAATTCCATCGGCAAAATCCAGTTCCAGCCGACAGTCGGGCCGGTATAGTGTTAATAAATTTAATTCCATCGGCAAAATCCGGGCCCAGCCGACAGTCGGGCCGGTATAGTGTTTAATAAATTTAATTCCATCGGGAAAATCCGGGCCCAGCCGAGAGTCGGGCCGGTATAGTGTTTAATAAATTTAATTCCATCGGCAAAATCCGGGCCCAGCCGACAGTCGGGCCGGTATAGTGCTTAATAAATTTAATTCCATCGGCAAAATCCGGGCCCAGCCGACAGTCGGGCCGTTATAATGTTTAATAAATTTAATTCCATCGGCAAAATCCAGTTCCAGCCGACAGTCGGGCCGGTATAGTGTTTAATAAATTCAATTTCATCGGCAAATCCGGGCCGAGCTTATTTGGGGTGATTAAGTGTATACACACCATAAGATAATACTTAATTAATTCCTTTTATTGGAAAATATTTACAGCCAATTCGAATGCATCTGTCATTACTGTGTCTTTTTGGTTTTAAGTGTATGGCGGGTCTTAGGTATGTAATCATTTCGGGGGGGGCCAGGGCCCCTTGGGCCCCCCCCTGTGTACGCCACTGTGTATAACCATGTATATAATAAACGCTTGTTCCTTGTGTGTTCGCTTTACATTCACGCTTCACGTAGTTCTTATCGTTCCTATTTTGTACCCTTGCTTTAATATTTAATATAAAACAACAGGTTATGGGACCAGACTTATAAAAAACAATAGTGCGTAAAAGTAAAAAGTGTAAACCGTAAAAGTGAAAATGAGTGATTTAAAAGATTTAAGTTCGGTTGAACCTTTGGTTCAACAACAGCATTCACTCTTACTAAGTTACTGTAAAGTACAGCATTGTACTGTAAAGTACAGCATTCACTCTTACTAAGTTAACACGCATACTGAAGATGACATGTAAGTCGAAGTGCGTCTTTTAAATATTAAAAAAATTGTGGGGACAATATTATTGTGTTTCTTTTTTAACCTCTCTAGTCATAATCAGACTAAATAGTTTTAAAAATAGCTTTACACCTGTGGCATTCAAGGCTCAAATATCGAACACCAACGGTTCAGGTAACAAAAATAATAAATTATATAAAAGTAATAAACAAAAACGTAAATGTTTTGCATGTGGATCTGTTAATCATCTATTAAAAAGTTGCCCCAAAAACAAGAATGCACAAAAACCCTGTGGCATCTGTAAAAAGTTGAATCACAAAGAAAGTGACTGTTTTTTTTTTTTTAGAAATAAGAATTCTTCGAACGTATCATTTCTCGCTTGTAGTAAAAATAAGGAAACAACAAACAAAAACAAACGATGAAATATGAAAAATGGAGTGTGGACTCTGGTGCTTCATCGCACATGATAAATAAAAATTCTGATCTTGTGAATACTGAAATCATTTCAGCTGAAATTGGTGTGGCTAAGAAGTCACAAGGTATGAAAGCTAAATTTATAGGTACTTACGAAACAGAAGAGTGTAATATCTCAAAAGTTCTTTATGTTCCAGACCTAACAAAAAATCTTTTGTCTGTTAATAGGACAAAAACATAATACTAAAAGGGTACAAGAATAATCAAAACTTATTTGAAGTAGCATTAACTAAAAACTGTAGTAATGCTCTTGTTACTACTCAAAAAACGGTAGACTGGCATAGAAAACTTGGCCATATTAGTGGTTAGGAGTTTGTGAGGTGATAAAAATAATAAATAGAATCCGAGCCGTTGTTTGTAAACAATGAGAGATAGTGGGGACTAGCCCATATCTGTATCGCTCCGCTACCGCTAATTAGTGTTGCTACGCCGCTACCGCTAATTAGTGTTTCTACGGACGCCTTGAGCTGGGAGACGTGTCAGCTGCACTGAGAGAAATTTTTTTTTGGAGAGAGCACGTAATGGAATGGCATTTTCAAAAAGCCTCGAATTAGTTCATAAATCAAGGATTTTTTAAAAAAATAGCATGAGATTGGTAATATTTCAACCTTCCGGCCGGTTTAATTACAATTTGGAGAATTGCTTTCCTAAAAAGCCTGGAGACATGAACTCTGGTGGTACTTATAAGAAATATGTCGGTACTTATAAGCACAAGTCTGGTATGGTAGTACAAACAGCAAGTTTCCCTGCAATTTGGTAAAGCCAGGTTGACTAGAAATAGTGAAAAATCAGTATGTCCGTGGTAAGAGCAATACGAGTTTGTAAAATTGCTGTTCTTGAATATTAATTAGCCCGTAAGGTATTGATTTGCAAATTTACCAGAAGGGAGAAGTATTATTCAGTGATGTAGCATGAAATATTGCCCTGGCAAATCACGGGAAAGCTTAGGACGCCCGGATGTAATGTAAAAAACTCATCCCGTCACTTCTTTTTCTATTTCTTTCAGGCTTTTCAAGATTGCTCGTATCTGGTAGGGAAATATTTCATGTTTAGAAACTGAATAATCCTTCTCCCTCCTGTAATTTTGTAAGCTCAGCCAGTGTGTTAACTTCAAAATTTTTCTCAATCTTATTATCCATTATTTCAAATTTCAACCATTTTGGGTTTTCTCCATGTAAGACACCTACAATCAATAACCAATTTTCTCCCTTTACAGGACTCATTATTATTATTATTTTTATTTTTTTTGTAAGGTTTCATAATAATTATTATTGTAAATTTCCGTTAAATATTTTTTAAGTAATTCATAATGGTATACTTATTACTTTAGACCTGATGTGTTTTTCAAAGATCTTCATGAGTGAAGAAATCAACGTTTTACCTGTAAGGGTAAAACCAAATCTACTGTACCCAGGGGAGACAAACCCTTGACTTAATCCTTGCTTTAGTAGTAAAAGTTTAATCTAGGGCACTAGGGGAATAATTCTAAATTTCTTTTCCCTTTTTTTTATAAATACACTACAGAAAAGAAGGATTATATTATTTTTTATTTCAAAGAAATGTAAAAATAATTCCAAAAATATCTCTTAAAATAGTAAAAGAGGGTTTTAGATATTAACTTAAGACATATTAACTTTCACTTTTAGTAACGTAGTTTACACTGCTTACACCTGAGACACCATGAGAACCAAGCAATCTGTAATACTGCATTGAATTTATTACCTTTTACTGACATAAGTATAGGATGCCTTTTTTGCACACACTTATAATTTAAAATAATACTTTAATTTAAGCAACACTTTATTTAAAATAATACTTTTCCCACCATAGTTGAGGAAAAGTAAGAATAATAAGGTAAAACGTACGCAGTTATAGAGACCAACAACATGTTGTTTTGTTTTTTTTGGGGGGGGGGGGGGGGGTGTTAGTGTGCTAAAAATCGGAGGATTTTTGATATCTTTATGTTTCGGTTTTAGCGAATTTAAAGGATTGACAAACATGTTTAAGAGTGTAAGGGCCCCGTTATAAGTTCTGTTTTATAGCATAAATAGGGCTGGCTGTTTATAAAAGCATATTAAAAGTAAAGTCCTGATGGATTTGAATCTGAGGCCTCTTTTTAGAAACAGAAATAGCATTAGAAAGCTTGTATTGATATAAGTTTTAGACTAACTTATTGCAGTAAAAATAATGACAGTGAAATTAGACATTAATTGAAAGTTAGTTATTTTCCTAAAAATAACTTTTTCACAAATTGATTTTAATAATAATCATTTTTTATTGTAACATAATTACAATATATAAATGTTACAAAAATGTAAACAATTTATTGCTTCCAAGCTTGCCGAAGGTAACGGAAGCTATATGAGATTGTTCTGAAGAACGAATAATTATTGTTATATCTCCGATTTAAATAATTCCATGACACAAATCTGTTTCTGACATCAGGGAACATTTGTAGTTCCGTGTCTGTCACTCAATTATTGCGAACTGCCATATCTTAAAAACTACTCGTCCGATTAAAATGAAATTTGGATAGTAAGTCATAACTGGTCCATTGTGGGTCCTGGTCCAATATAGGTTTCAACCTCCAGCTCTCATTTGTTTCTCGTCCACATACGCACAAACATATAAATTTATTTACACCTATATCTTCAAAACTACTCTTCTGATTTGAATGATATTTGGGTGGTTAGTCGGAAGTGGCCCGCAGATAGCCCCAGATTTATAACAAAGGTTTTAATTGAAGCGAGCGTAAGCGAGCTTCTTACATTCAACGAAATATGCATCTTGTCTGTCTGTCTGTCTGTCTGTCTGTGAGTAACGTTTACGTGTCCGACGATAACTTGAGTAAAAGTTGACCGATTTAGTTGAAATTTGGTATACATGTTCCTTTTACTAATACTCAGGCTAAGTTCGTTGGACAGCGTGATCCGTCCAAGAGTTCGTGCGCAATGCTCGCGTAAACGTGAGCTTCAAATTTAAAATTGGAATTTCAGGACGGGAAAAAATTCTATCATCACTTATTCGATGAGACGAACATTTTTTTGAAATAACATTTTTTAGTAAAACCAACAGCGACACCGCTATGAATTAATAAAGATCGCTAAAACTGTTAAAGCGGACCTAAACGTTTAAAATAGATAAAACAACCTTTTTACCGATATCTTACGTTCTAACGTAACGATTTTAATAAAACTTCATATACACCATCTAATGCACAATTGGAACAGGCATGCAAAATTTCAATTTTATACATGCAGTAGTTTTTTTGTAGCAAAGAGATACATTTTATAATAATTGAAAAGGAGTGTGGTTAGAGGAATAGTAAGAATGTAGGGTGGTTCCCTTACTACTAGCCGCTGTACTACTACTATACCCATTATCTATCAACTCATCATGATTCATGATTATCTATTTTTTCAATATTCAATACATATTTATCACTATACGCTCGCTTCAATGATAGAGCCACGCGATGCCTAGTTTAATTTAAGGTTGTAAAAGCATAAAACATTATTTAAGTACGTTGTAGAATACGACGAAGCTGCCACACTAATTGGCAGACTATTTTTATAATTATTTTCTTTTCCTTAGAATGAGCGTTTCCTAATAAGCAACGGTCGCTATAGTAAATCTGATTATTTGTATAATGTGAATTACCATATTTGTCTTATATAACCACAGTAACTTATAGGAATATTGTTCCTATAACGTGTCATAATTTAGTACACATATAAAGATAGATTTGTTATGATATTTTTACTGTAATTTTAAATTTGTAAGGCGTATTTTTTGTGGCGTTTCTATTAACAAAAGTTATTGGAAACGCCTCTAGAACCTGGTAAAATTTCAAACAAAATACAATTGAATCAAGAACAAAGTAACAATAATAATAATAACAAACATCAAATTAAAATGAAACGATAAAAGGGACACTCTTTTACGTTTTAAGGAAAAATGTGCTCTACATTGTGATTTTAGGATCTTATTTCTTCAATTCCTTCGACTTAACAAAAAGAAGGGCTTGACAAACAAACTCATAAAGTTTGTACTTACAAATTAAGTATGGAAATGATACCAAGTTCTTCTTCTCAAGAATTCAAGTGATAGCATATTTAAGTCCACTGGGAATACTTTCTTTCTAATCTGTACATTTAAAAAGTGGAAATGTGATTGGATTTAAAGAAAGTATATGAAAGATATAAAAGTTTTTGTCACTTGCAAACTTGATTCTTCACCATATGAAAAAAATACGTGTGGTGTCGCGGGACACCCGGTAGGAACGAAGTTCCTTACATTTTTCATTAAATATAAATTATAAAATAACACTGCTAAGTACGTACACATTGCTAACTACTTATACATGGCGGAGTTAGAAAAGAGACAAAATTAAAAGTAACGAACTGTTTGTACCTAGCAGAGTTAAGGTAAAATTAAAAGAAAATCATTATTTGTATAATTAAAGCAAGCGTCTTACCATAAATATATATTGAATATAAGAAAAAAGTTGATCATGATGAGTTTATAGTTAAGGAGTATGTTTGTTAAAGGAATGTTGGATTGAAATACGACTGTTTTCTACCTACCCGGCCTATTAATTTAAAATATTATTAAATATATCTCTTCCCTACTCTAAAGCTTCTGCTTGAATCCGGTTGAAATGTTTCATGCCTGTTTCAACTGTACTTTAGACAATGTGTAAAAAGTTTTATAAAAATCGTTATACGTTAGAACGTTAGATATCGGTAAGAACGTTGTTTTCTTTGCTTTAAACGTTTGGGTCCACTTTAATAAATTTAGCGATCTATATCACTTCATAATAGTGTCGGTGTTCGTTTCACTAAAAAAAAAAAATTAAAAAAGGTTTTGGTCTAGATGAAGTTAAAATATTTTATTAAATAGATGAAGTTAGAATTTTTTCTTGCATTAAATACGCAGTATTATAATAATATACCTAATATATTGAAATAAGCGTGAGCACAGATCAATTTTACTTTTAATAAGACCGTGATTATATTTTCGATGTTTACAAAAACAAGTGACATTTTGACATATAACAAAATAAACAAGTCAAGTAACAGGCTTCCATAATAACATTTTTTCCCGTCTTTTTGAAGCTTACGTTCACGCGAGCGTGGCGCGTGAACGCTTGGGCGGATAACATTTTTCAACGAACTCAGCCTGGGCATTGGTAAAATGAACATTTGTACCAAATTTCAACTAACTCAGTGATCTTTTACTCAATTTATCGTCATCGGTAGATTTCGTGACGGTTTTTGCGTGACGGTGATTTTGTGACGGTTATTTATGTGACGGTGATTTTGGTCGTTTTTTTTGGATTCACTCCCGGGCTCCAGAACGTGCCATAAGGAACTTCGTTCCAATAATAACGGTTAAGAAGCAACTAACATGTAAAAATAATTGGTTCTAAGCAAAATGACAAAAATCTAACACTTCAGGTCTCTTACACATTTAATTCTGTACAGTTTGAAACCAATTTTTACTTCACATGGCTAATAAGTAAGGCTCAATGTGGTGAAAATATATTAAGATCTTAAAATTTTATTTCCTACATTGTGCCGTCAATAATCGTCGTAGAGTGTACAAATTGGGATTAACTTGTGCAGAATTAAATTTACAAGAAACCTCCGTCTTTTTATTTTTAAATTTCGTTTTAAGTTCAGAAGGGGCCCTTGAAAATTAGTGTATTTCGCTTTTTAAGTGCCCACACACAGCAAAACGTAGATTCCTCGTGTAGCTTGGGGACGCATTGATGCCAGTATTTCCTTGCATTATTTGTAATATATCCGGTTAAGTTGTTTAAAGAAGTTGTGATGTCTGAAAAGAAGCCCGGGTACCAGGTAAAATTCTTGTATAAAAAGTATTTAGTGTTAAGAAGAAAGTTGTTTCTGTTAAAATAGCAGGTCTATTGTGAAAAGTACAACCCTAACAAGTGTCATGTCTGTTTTGTATTTCATCGCGGTTTTGTACCTGAATACAAGGAAAAAACATAATCACGTTTTTGAAGCAGGAGTCGAAGGGTACAATCACGCGAGAGAAGGGGGTTAGAACAGTTTGTACTAGCCTTTTTTTCGAGGGTGGGGAGGTTTCCAAGCTTTTTTCCCTCACCTCTCAGTACCCTCTACACAGTACCCTTGCCCTCGCCATCTTAATCTTACAACAATACCGGTGTAGCTGTGGCGAAGTGTACATCTCTCTCTTCTATAATTATCTATGAAAGTTTTTCAGTCTTTTTTTTATATTTTTTTCAAATTGAGTTGTTCATAATACTATCGTTATATATTGAAAAAGTGAGTGTTAAAAATGTACAACATGACATCGAGTAGCGATGCAAGTTGTGGAGATGCATACGTCTCTAGGTTATTAATTTCATGGGGCCTTCAAGAATACGTCCAAGTATTTATTGGTAAGTACAACTTTTATTTTCTGCTTGTTCATTTAATAATTTATTCTATCTTTATTAACTTCAAGAAGCCTCTTATGTAACATGTTAATTAAGTTAAATTTAATTATAAAATAAATCAACGGTTATGAAAATAATTTAATATTTAGACAAATTAAATAAATACCTAATTTTAATTTAAATTTAAGATTTGCAATGTAAGGAAGTACCGTATAAGGTACATTTACATGCATACACGCGAGGAGACTTCTTGGAGAGAGGGAGTATAATAGAAATAATTCTACTCATAACCTTAGAAAGCTAAATGTACGTATAAATTACGGGTAAAACTGAACAATATGATACGGTTTATAGAAAAGATGGCGGACTCTAACGTATTTTGACTCTTAACGTATTTTTTTGACAAAGGGATATAAACCCTCCTATGAACAAATCATACATATATAATTTCTCAAATGTTTAAATCATACAAATGTACTGTTTGACAAAGGGATATAATCTCTCAAGTGTATAAATTAAGCAAAGTTGTGCCGCCAAGCGATTCTCGACCGTATCATCTCGTTCAGTTCAGCCAAATTACGTACAGTTTTAGTTAAATGTGAATCACAGAAAAACTGTAAACCACACAATCTCCACCCTCTAGCAGTGCTTCGTCTATACCTTCCCGATTACAGACTCAATTCAGTTTTACCCGATGCGTTAGTGAGGATTGACAATTATTTTTCATTAAGTCACCACGTAAATATTACGTATAGTTAGTCTTAAAGTAGTATACATTTCTAGTAGTAGTATACATACGTTGCCTAGAACAGTGGTTCTTAACCTTTTGGTAACCACGGCCCCCATAAAATCTCCTAATATAATACATATTGTACCTAAATACCTTCCAAGAACCCCTGGGGGGCCGCGCCCCCCCCCCCCCCCCCGGTTAAGAACCACTGGCCTAGAAGGAAACTAATGTAAATTATTATTATTTTTTACCCGAACAAGGATTCACCTTGTTGTGAATTTGTAATAAGTTTAATACATAGCTCCTAGTGCCTCCCAGCCCATTATTTCACTAGTTAAATGTATTCAGTATCTTTTTTTTTTTTTTAAGTGCAGATAACGAAGTGAACTTCCACACTCTCAAGTCTTTAACTCCAGATTTGCTAGCGTGCTTAATTCCGAAAGTTGGGCCAAGGTTGACATTTATGAAAAACTGGGAACCGTGGAAACTCGACCAAGACCACGCTATTGAAAATAGATTTCCTGTAAGTAAATGTTTTTTTGTTTTTTTCTTATTCCATATTCGTATTCTACAATTAACGCTGTTTTGTTTATCATCGGAATAGTAACAAAAATATAAACCACTAAATAATGTTTTGTCAGTACGAAGTTACAAAGTGAATTTTTTTTTTTTTACCCATAATAGGAAAAAGGAAAAGAATCGTTAAAACAGAGGCAATTTTTCACTTTTAGCTAAAAGTATTAGTTCATTAAAGATTATTAATAGCTGGATTTAAGTTTAAATCCGACATGGAGTTAATTTGTAATATAAATATACCGAAATTGTAACAAAGAATTTTTACAACTTACTAAGTACATAAACTTAAAAAATCAAAAGAATAGAACAAAAATGTGTTATTTTTTAATATGTTGTAATTAATAATGTTTAATATGTTATAATTTTGGTATATTTAAATTCTTTGATTATTTTTTATTGTTATGTTATTGCTTTTACATTATTTATTGATATCTAAATATATTTCTTCCCTACTTAGCTTTCCCTCGATTGTTTATTGTTTGCTTATTATAATTTGTTAATACTTGATTTCAATAATGTTGCAGGGTGCGACGACATCAGCAACTCCTACTGAGCCGGTTAATGATGACAGGGATGATTTCGGGTTCCGGGCATTAGAGGCTTTAAACGAAAGTTACACCAGTAATTTTGTTGCATCAGACTCTACTTTAAATGACAATAATAATAATGACATAATTTATTCAAATTTACAAACTCATATCCCGGAGAAAAGTGTAATGCCCTTGGCACCTCTAAAGCGATCCCGACAATCATTGGATACCAACATTTGTTCTTCCCCGCTGTCCAGCCCGCCCTCGCCAAAACCAGACCCATTAGACAACAATTATGTAAGTGTTTGACTTTGTTTATTGTTTAAGTTCAGGTTGTCATTGAGTACAATTTTTCACAATACTTGTACTTGTTAATCTGAGATTTTTTTACATTTTGGGCAGAGATTAGACTGACTTTAAAATGTGACTGTTAAAATTTAATTTCTCTTATTTCAAATCTGTTTTGACTTTTGACAACATTTTATGTTATACATGTCGGTTATAATTAAACCCAACATTCCCCCAACGTTTTCTCAGCATTACTCCTAGGATTAACTTGGTGTAATGAATTAATGTAAAGTTTATTTTTTCCCTTGAAACAAGTTGTCCATTAGTGTGAAAATTGAATATCATACTATTTTCCTACTAATAAATAATACTATTTACAAAGGGAGACAGACAGAGAAAAATATACTTCAGCGCCGGGACTCGAACCACAGACCTCCCCCTCATTTCCAGTGTGCGGGAGCTCTAACCATTTAAGCTATACTGAAGAATAATTTCCTCTGACGATATCGATACCTAATTCCAAATTACAAGTGTATTTCTCGGTCTAGTTCTATTGTCGTTTGTTGACTTCTAAGACTTGTAGAAAAATTTGAAAGCTTAATTTGGGATTAGGTATTGATATCGTCAGAGGAAATTATTCTTCAGTGTAGCTTAATTGGTTAGAGCTCCAGTACACTGGAAATGAGGGGGAGTCCCGGCGCTGAAGTATATTTTTCTCTGTCTGTCTCCCTTTGTAAATAGTAATTATAATTTTTAAACGTTCAGTAGTATGAATATTACCAAAAACTTATAAAAATTGAATTTCTAATAAATAATAGTAACTATTACTTATTTGCCTACACTTAATTAATTTCTCTTGTTTGTCTGGGTGTTACAGGTGTATCAAGTGCTGAAATCGTCGCGTACAGGCAGAGACATACTGGCATTAAGGGGTCACGATAAAAGGCTCCCTGACGGGCACAGAAGAGAAATTGCCAAACAAGTAATAAACAGCGTCTTGGATCCAGACCCAGCCAGATTAATAAGCAGCGGGGAGTTCACCCGCTGGGTACAGGAAGTCCTTACCTTATTCCCGGTCGAGGACCACACGCTCTACTATAGCGCCTACATAAAGGCACAGAATTTCCAGGCGAAAAGGAACGCCTCTGGATCCTTTCAAGAGGCGTATAATTATTTTAAGCGAAAGGAGCGAAGAAAAGGTACTTTGCCACCCTCTAATAGAACCCCTCGTCAATCAGGGCCAACAACCCCCAATTCACATCTAGTGGAAGAGCAAGAATACAAGACGAACCAGATAGAAGAAGAAGCCCTGCAACTGTTGAAGTCATCAGTGCAGCCCTGGCACTTGGTAGAAGAAAATTGGCAAACTAGCTATGAGGCCAGGAAAAAGCAGTTGAAAACTGGACTGGCGGTTTACGAGTATTTTAAACTGTACCCTGCGATTCAATCGCCTAATGGTTATAGACTGGTAAGCATAGTACCTAATGCTTTTATGCATACTGTACTTCTGTAGATTTTTACTCCCCTATGATTTTTTTAAAATATAAATGACGGACAAATAAGTATTATTACAAAGTGATGTTTAGTCCAATGTACTTTGGGACAATAGGAATATCACACTTTGGTTTTTATAAGGGGAGTAAAAATCTAAAGAAGTGCCTATATATACAGGGTGGCCACGATAAACTGGCTCACCCTGTTATCTCTTTTATTTTTGAAGATAGAGAAAATTGTAAATGGTAACTCACCTTGGATTTTCGCGTAGTTTTATAATATGATTTCCAAAAATTTTATCTCATAGTTTCGGCGGTATCTCTCTCAACTTTGTAATCTTAAATGGTAACCTATATTTTGTATATTTTTTTCTTAAATTAGATTGCTTTAGAAGATAAATGAGCGTTGAATCAACAAAATCGGTTGAGAATTGACAAAGATATTCAGTTTTCAATATAACAAAAATGCTATTTTAGAATGTAAAATACTCTCAACAAAAAAATCGCAAATTAAATGAAATAATCTTAATTATGTTTATTTCACTTATTTTGGTTAGTTGAATGCATTTACTGATCAAAAGTCAAACCTTTTTTCCATTCCTTCCTTAAACTGTAGAGAAATGGAAAATTGTCGGAACACTGATCAAAAGAGGTCATACTAACCATGTTGTCCTGAATGGAATGGAAAAAAAGGTTGATCACTAAATGCATTCAACAAACGTTAATAAGTGAAAAGCAAAGTGAAATAAACAGAATTAAGATTTTTTTATTTTTTTTAGATTAAGATAGCATTTTTGTTATATTGAAAACAGAATATCTCTGTCAATTCTCAACCGATTTTGTTGATTCAAGGCTCATTTTTCTTCAAAGGTAATATAATTTTAGAAAAAAAATTAAAAAATTTATGTTACCATTTAAGATTTCAAAGTTGAGAGAGATAACGCCGAAACTATGAGATAAAAATATTTTTGAAAATCATATTATAAAATTACGCGAATGGTGAGTTACCATTTAAATTTTTTCTCTACCTTCAAAAATGAAAGAGATAACAGGGTGAGTCAGTTTATCGTGGCCACCCTGTTTATATATATTTATATATATATATTTTTTTCTGGTTTTAGTCCTGAGCCTTTAATTGAATACTGTTGTTTTAATGTGTTTCAGTTGTTAGCAGACTTCAATAGGGAGTACCCGGGCAAAGAGAGGTGCCTTTATCTGAAGTTGGCTGCCCTCCACACGTCACTACTAGCTACATTTAAAGAGAAGGCAAAGAGGAAAGAATTAAGGCCTCACATAGACCCCTATCTGTCTTTACTAACAGGTAAATGAAAAATTTATTTAGCACTACACTTTTATGTATTACCGCTCCTGAAAAGTTGTCTGCAAATTTTTTTTATATATCACATCAGATAGATATGTAATGGAAACAACTCCTTTTACGTTTCTTAGATGAATTGTCTTAGTTATTAATGGCAGTAGGATCTTCACAATGCACAATTTTCACTTGCCAACTTATTGTTTAACTTATATATTGATTGCTTGGGCTAAAATGTTTAATTATTACCCATGTCATCAATATGTTTTAATTAATTACTGACTGATAGACTTATTCATTCACCTATGCCATTAATATGTTGTAATTGCTACTTGTTAGTTACTATTTATCTTTGTTGATTTGCTGCGAAATTTTTTCTGCTTGTTTAATTATAATTTTTCTTCTCTCTTTTTTTAACAGTTGACAGTGAGGATTCAGCTGATGAACTTACCTCACAGGTGCTCCTCTTCTGTCTTCAGTCGTTGCTGTCCCTTTCTACAGGCACTAGACAAAAGGGTAGTGGTTGGCGTCCATCGCGAAGTGAGGTGCAGGAAAGTTTTATAAAAATAATACCAAGAGAAGACCATTTGGACGAGACTGTAGCCGCACGGAGGAGTAAGCTGAAGAATTACAACCTCCCGTTTCAGCCGTGGGTTATTGCAGTAGGCGACGACAAATTAAACTTTTCCTGTGTATTTGTCACTGTTGACAGTACTACCTACAAATTCACGTCTCTCTTAGAAGCAGTGGACGTCGCATTTAAGATCTTCATGACCACTGGCCTGGAATACCCTTTTGAAAGTGAGGCATTGTGGCTGTTGATCCAACAAGGCATTTACAACATAACCACAAAGCACGACAGGCTCACCCAGACCGTCCGAATAGCTCTACACCATTTCGACTCTTTGTAAGTTAAAAAACTTATTTTACATTATAACATTCAACCTTCTAACCAGTCATGCTTCGGTGTTACGGTTGTAAAAAGCCATTCCAATTCCCCTCTGAATTGACCTTTCATCAAAATAGTATCTGTAAGTTGGTTGACAATTTTAATCCCAAATTTGAGTGCGGAAATGACAAATGTACCCGTAATTTCTCCACAGCACGTAGTCTCAAACAGCACATCCTTAAGATTCACCTTAATCAAAGTACTCAAGTAACTCTTAATCAAGTAACTCAGTCTGTCTGTCCTTCTGAAAAAAATGAAATACCTGTTCCTTCAATTACCGAGTTGACACCGTCTGTTGCAGCCTCTGAAGAGCCTAATACCTCTCAAAGTGAGGATACTCCTATGCCAAGTGTAGCCACCACATCACATGGTGAGAAAAGTAGTAGTTTAAAAAATGTTATTAATGCTAGCCTCAATGCATTCATATCAAAACTATATAGCCACCCTTTGGTACCTCGAAATGTGGTCCAGTTAGTAGTGGACGGGTTAGGAGACCTATTGTCTGATCCTTTGAAAGAAGGTATTAAACAAGAAATATTACAGCTGTGCAACTTAGACGAGGTAGAGAGGAATAGATCCCTTCAATCTTTCATTAGTTCCGATATAATAAAGAAATATCGAACCGAACACCTCCGTTTTAAAAATTTAGAATCCACAGGGATGTTCATTCGCCCTCAAGAAATAGTTATTGGGTATAGGAATGAGTACAGGCATGCCAGTGAGGGGGGTACTTTAAAAAGAATGCCTTGCACCATGCAAGTCATCCCTCTCAGGGATGTGCTCCAAAAATTTTTCAGTAAAGTCGATGTTATGACTGATACATTGCGGCACTTGGCCACACTGTCTGTAATTGAAGACCCTTATATTGCTGTAACAAATGTTATGGAGGCGTCTTCTTGGAAAAAAACTGTATGCGGCATTGCTCGTGGGGAGCCTAATGAATTGATCCTTCCAATAATTCTTTACTGTGATGATTTTGAAATCGGTAATCCCCTCGGTTCTCATGCTGGCATACACAAGCTTTGTGGTGTCTACACCTCGCTTCCATCCCTTCCACCTCACTACACTTCTAAACTTAGTTACATTTTTTTATTAGCCCTTTTCCATTCTTCAGACAGACTTGAGTTTGGGAATGCTCTAATGTTCAAACAAATCATTGAAGAGTTAAACTTTTTAAGAGCCAATGGTGTAGCAATAAATACCGAGGTGTTCTCAGGGACACTTAAGTTCGTAGTCTGCTCTATTTCGGGTGACAACCTAGGTTTGAATGGTATACTAGGGTTCGTAGAAAGTTTTGTAGCTCAATATTGTTGTCGAATATGCAATGTAAGTAAAAGTCAATTGCACGTTCTTAGCACAGAAAAGGAATCCTTGCTTAGAAATTTAAAAAGTTATAAAGAACAGTTGCTATTAAATGATGTTTCAAAAACTGGAATCAAGGAAAGTTGTGTTTTGCTTTCCATAAAAGGTTTTAATTTATTCGAGCATGTAGCGACTGACGTTTTACACGATTGGTTAGAAGGTTGCTGTAGGTATGTTATGAATTTTATTGTAAATCATTTTGTGAGGGATGTCGCTGCGATAGATGTAGAAACTTTAAAAGCCAGGCTGGTCTCTTTCGACTATGGTCCTGACTCTTCGTCCAAACCAAGCAACTGTATCAAGTTAGACGGTAAAACTGTTACGATTAAAACGTCAGCATCCGAAATGCTCACACTGGTCAGATATGTTGGCCTAATTTTAGGCTATTATGTCCCTGAAGGTGATAGAGTATGGGCTCTTTTCCTACTTATGCGTAAAATCACTGATCGCCTGATGAACTCGAGAGTTTTTCCGGATACCACCAATCAATTTGCACATACTATATCAGAGTTCAATGATCTTTATATTGCATTAACCAAATCTACACTTAAACCTAAATTTCATTTTTTGACACATTACCCACAAATGTTGGCCAGGTTTGGACCATTGACTCAAATATGGACCATGCGGTTCGAGGGCCGTCACAGAATATCAAAATTAATAGCTAACTCCACTAGCACAAGAATTAACATTTGTAAAACTATAGCAATTAAAAACCAATTAATATTAAATGATTTGCTGGTGAGAGATGTCCAATGCTCACGTTTTATTTTTAGTAAAAAATATGATTTAAACCAAGAAGTAATTGCTGCAATTACTTCTCAGTTTGAAATTGACATGACTAATGATAAGTATCATTCTGTAAACTGGATAAAAACTGCGGGCACTAAAATTATTAAGTCCTCTGTTGTAACTGTAGACATTTGTGAGCAGGTATTCTTACCTGTATTCGCATCTGTCGAGGACATAGTCACTACGACTAGTGGAGAAATTTATTTACTTTTACATTACTACGAAACAATGTGTTTTAATGAACATGTTTATGCTTATGAGGTAGAAATAACTGATGCAGTTTCTTGGTTCAGATTTAATGAATTACTTAATTCCTTTCCCAATACGTTGACAGTGATGTCAGATTCTGCAATGTATGTTACTTTGCGTCATCCTGTTGATTGAGTAATGATTCAAAGTTTACTCAATTATAAAAACTTATTACTTCTAGAACCGACTTCTAGAGCAAATTAGTTACTCAACAGTCTTATATATTTAAAAAATACAAATTACACTAAGAATTGACCAATCTTCAGATTAAAATTTAAAATAATGCCTAATAAAATGTATGTCATTATTTCATTAAAAGTTACAATTATGACATAAATCAAAGCTTGGTGTAATTAGTAGTTTTTACATATATAGGACTGTTGTGTAACTAATGCTCTTTTTACTCAAATATGTACATCCTGTCAACATGTTTGTAAATAGTTACTATGAAAATGTATGACTGCATTGTCAAGAGTTACCTGATTACTTCACTTACCCTTACTCTTAAAATTTTAAAATTAATATTAAATGTAAATTAATTCTAAGTGTATTCAAGTAATTATTGAAGAACTTTAATGCTATTAGTCATTTTGATGTTGAAAAGAATAATATTAAATATATACATCATCCTAGTCCTTTACCCTTTATTTTAAAATCTTTACATTTTTTTGTACAAGGTCTATAGGGTATTTAATAAAGAAGTCCGCATTGCTTTTATGTGCCATATTTCACCTCCTCTTGGGGCATCTTCAGGCCTTTAATTTTGTTTTCTCGTTTAATTAATAATTTGCTAATTCTATTGATTTCTATTTAAAAACAGGTCTCCTGCAAGCTGTGTATATCCACATTGTCATTAATTTATTATTAATATGCTTAAAAAAAACTGAAAACTATTTAATTAATCATTTTCTCGTTAAGAAAACATGTTATTTGCAAACTTTTTATTGATAAGAGCTCTTATCTTTGCAAATAACATGTTTTCTTAACGAGAAAATGATTAATTAAAGAGTTTTTTTGACGCATATTAATAATAAATTAATGACAATGTGGATATACACAGCTTGCAGGAGACCTGTTTTTAAATAGAAATCGATAGGATTAGCAAATTATTAATAAAACGAGAAAACAAAATTAAAGGCTTGAAGATGCCTCAAGAGGAGGTGAAATATTGCACATAAAAGCAATGCGGACTTATAATATTATGTGGACTAATAAATTTCATTACTACAATAAATGTAATTTGTACTTATCAGTAAGTTTTAAGTACACAAAAATTTTTAATATAGACAATATTAATTTTTGTTTTTTTCATTTATTAGGCCTTAATTAGTTAAAAGTTTTTGATAATGAACCATATCATAAAACAAAACAATAAATTTTATTATTACAATTAATGTAAATATAGACTATATTAATTTTTTATTTTTTTTTTATTTTATACTTTATGCTTTAATTTTTTCATAGTTTTGATAAAGAACCATATCATTAAACAAAACAATGTTTGATGTAATTTGTACTTAGCAAGAAGTTTTATGTACAAAAATTTTTTTAATATAGACAATATTAATTTTAAAATAATGTCATTTTTTTTTTTTTTTTTTTTTTTTTTTCATTCATTAGGCCTTAATTTGCTAATAGTTTTTGATAATGAACCATATCATAAAACAAAACAATAAATTTTATTATTACAATTAATGTAAATATAGACTATATTAATTTTTTATTTATTTTATACTTTATGCTTTAATTTTTTAATAGTTTTTGTTAAAGAACCATATCATAAAACAAAACATTGTTAGTAGTAATTTGTACTTAACAAGAAGTTTTATTTATAAAAAAAGTTTAATATAGACAATATTAATTTTAAAATATTATTTTTTTTCATTCATTAGGCCTTAATTTGTAAATAGTTTTCGACAATGAACAATATCATAAAACAAAACAATAAATTGTATTATTACTATTAATGTAAATATAGACAATATTCATTTTTTATTTTATACTTTATGCTTTAATTTTTTAATAGTTTTTGTTTAAGAACCATTAGTCCAGTCAAATGGTAGTTTGAAGAGGAAAGTTCTGGTGTAATTGATTTTAGTGGTTTATTTGATGTTTCTTGGGGTGCTGAACACGAATCTGAATTTGTCCAACAAAATTTCCCCCGGTAAATATGAGAAATCATCAAAAAATAATATTTATTTGTGGTTTTCAGCTTATAACTTGCAAAGCAATCTATTCACGCAAAAAGTGGTTCAGTAGTAAAATAAAAAAGAAAAAATAACCTTCAATTTATGTCTTTAACATTTTTTTGTACGTCATATGGTTTTCACGCAAATGGGAGTTGAAATATCGGGAATTTTTGAAAAAAGTCCAGTCATGCACCATGACTTTAATGAAATCTACGTATTATTGGCTTATGATAATATACGAAAATTTTGATTTAAAATTTGGATAGGTGAAAAAAAAAATTGTATATAGGGTACGGGGTACAAAAGTCAAAATAGTATATACCCTTCAAGATGCATGCCGCTGGAAAGCTCTTTAAGAGTACAGTAATTGTTGTTTTGTACACTTTTGTCATATCTTCATATAAGAGGGAGGTAAAACAAATAACACATAAAAATAGCATAAAAACATGTTTTTTCCACTTTATCCCCCCCCCCCCCCTTATATGAAAATATGACAAAAGTGTACATAACAACAATTACTGTACTCTTAAAGAGCTTTCCAACGACATGCATCTTGAAGGGTATATACTATTTTGACTTTTGTACCCCATACCCCTGTGTACCAATTTTTTTTTCACCTATCCAAATTTTAAAACAAAATTTTCGTATATAATCATAAGCCAATAATACGTCGATTTTTTTGAAAATTCGCTCATTAAGTCATGGTGGATGACTGGTCTTTTTTCAAAAATTACCGATATTTCAACTCCCAATTGCGTGAAAACCATATAACGTACAAAAAAATGTTGAAGACATAAATTGAAAGTTATTTTCTCTTTTTTATTTTACTACTGGACCACTTTTTGTGTGAATAGATTGCTTTGCAAGATATAACCACTAATACATATTCTTTTTTGATGATTTCTCATATTTGCCGGGGGAAATTTTGTTGGACAACTTCAGATTCGTGTTGAGCACCACAAAAAAACATAACATAAACCACTAAAAACAATTACACCAGAACTTTCCACTTCGAGCCCTTTTTGTGCACCATTTGACTGGACTACATATCATAAAACAAAACAATGTTAATGTAATATTAATTTTAAAATCTGTTTTTTAATACATTAGGCCTTAATTTGTTAATAGATTTTGATACAGAACCATATCATGTATAACAAAACAATAAATATAATTTGTATACTTAGCAGTAAGTTTTTTGTACACAAATGATTTAATATAGAAAATATTTAATGTATTTTTTTTTTTTTTTGCTTGCATTGTTCATTACCTAATCATAATCTAGCTATGCACATTGGCTAGATGTATACATTCTAATGTTACTTACGCCACTTCAGATTGGTGAAAGACAACCTGTCTTACACCAATCTAAATTACTGATTTAGATGTTCATACATTTAGCCAGTATAGCATTGGCAAAACCAAGGAAGGAGTACCTGGGAATAAGCCGTGACGGCGTGGGAATATACCCTAATGGGACAGGCAAGAAGCAGTGAGGCTACTATCAAATAAACAGGAGGGTACTGTAAAAAAAAGCCTGGATGGCATGGGAATATATCCTAATGGGACTGGCAAGAAGCAGTGAGACTAGTTGCAATAAAACAGGGGGTTACTGTAAAACAGCCGGGACGGCATGGGAATATATCCTAATGGGACTGGCAAGAAGCAGTGAGACTAGTTGCAATAAAACAGGGGGTTACTGTAAAAAAGCCGGGACGGCATGGGAATATTTCCTAATGGGACTGGCAAGAAGCAGTGAGGCTACTATCAAATAAACAGGAGGGTACTGTAAAAAAAGCCGGGATGGCATGGGAATATATCCTAATGGGACTGGCAAGAAGCAATGAGTCTACATGCAAATAATCAGTAGGGTACTGTAAAAAAAGCCGGGATGGCATGGGAATATATCCTAATGGGACTGGCAAGAAGCAGTGAGGATACTATCAAATAAACAGGAGGGTACTGTACAAATCCGTGACGGCATGGGAATATATCCTAATGGGACTGGCAAGAAGCAGTGAGTCTACTAGTAAAAAAAATAGGGGGTATTGTAAAAAAGCCGTGACGGAATGGGAATATATCCTAATAGGATTGGCAAGAAGCAGTGCGAGACTCCTAGCAAAAGAACAGGGGGAAGGATATGGCCTAAAGTAAATCCAGCATAAGCTTTAATTGCATAAAGACAGTACGGCATTGCTTCTTCCCCTGAGCTTAGGTTGGAAAAATGTATGAATGAAAAAGCCATTCTCTAAAATGGAAAAAAGAACGACCGTCATCCTGAGGCTGATATCGCAGGAAAGTACGCGTATAATCTTTAAAAATCCTGCTTTTTTTACATGTTTTTTCTCTCAGTGAAGTAAAAGATAAAAATCTAGTTCAGTGTAAACTGGTAACAACATTAAATGAGAAGAAATCAAGTAAAAGATAAAAATCTAGTTCAGTGTAAACTGGTAACAACATTAAATGAGAAGAAATCAAGTAAAAGATAAAAATCTAGTTCAGTGTAAACTGGTAACAACATTAAATGGGAAAAAATCATTGAAAAGTTAAAGATCTACATATTTTACGATTTTGGTAGTATTCATACTACGGAACGATTAAATTTTAATTTAAGTCAAATTATAATTATTATTAACTACGGGAAACAGACAGAGAAAAATAGACTCCAGCGCGGGGATTTGAACCACCGGCCAAATAATAATTATAATTTTATTTAAATTAAAATTTAATCGTTCCGTAGTATGAATTCTACCAAAATCGTAAAATATGGATTTCTAATTGATTGTACGAGGTACAGGTACTAATTGGGAACTTTATAATTATAAGCGTTATTTCCCGGTCTAGTTCTTTGTCATTAATGTTGACTTCTCAGACTTGTGGAAAAATTGAAAGTTTTAAATTCGGGTCAAGGTATCATTAACGTCAGAGAAATTCATTCTCCTGCGTAGCTTAGTTGGTTAGAGCGCTGTACTGGAAATATAGAGGCCGGTGGTTCAAATCCCCGCGCTGGAGTCTATTTTTCTCTGTCTGTTTCCCGTAGCTAATAATAATTATTATTTGATTTAAATTAAAAGTTAAAGAACTGGTTCAGTGTAAACCGGTAACATCATTAAATGGGGAAAAATACGTGTGGTGTCGCGGGACACCCGGTAGGAACGAGATCGAAGTTCCTTACATTTTTTTCATTAAATATAAATTATAAAATCACACTGCTAAGTACATATACATTGCTAACTACTTATACATTGCGGAGTTAGAAAAGAAACAAAATTAAAAGTAACGAACTGTTTGTACCTAGCAGACTTAAGGCAAAATTAAAAGAAAATCATTATTTGTATAATTAAAGCAAGCGTCTTACTATAAATATATATTGAATATAAGAAAAAAGTTGATCATGATGAGTTTATAGTGAAAGAGTATGTTTGTTAAAGGAGTTAGGATTGAAACAGGACTGTTTTCTACCTCAAAAAATAATCAAAACAAGTCAAGTAACAGACTTCCTTAATAACACTTTTTCCCGTCTTTTGAAGCTTACGTTTACGCGAGCGTTGCACGTTCAATCAAGTAGAGAATTTACTTTTGAGTCGTGATACTTTAATTTTAACGTCATTTCAAAATGTCGAATGGTTTCATAATTGAGTTTAAACAATACGTATACAAAAAAACCTTAGAATAATACTATATATAGAAGGAGCATAGAATCGGAATCCTAAGCAATTACTGATAAGAGACTGAAGCCAACTTTTGCCGAGAGGTTGTGTCCTTAAGACCAGGCTGCCAACATAAAAACACTCATTTTTGTCATTTAAACAGGAGAAGGTTGGCCATGCTTTAGTAACTATTCAAAGCCCGCTGACAAACATCAAGAAGAAAAACCCTGCCATTGGTTATTGTTTACGTTTCACTCTGACGTCATTTTTTACAACTCGCCCAGCATGATATAATTAAACATTATTTTTAGCATATTTCAAGCTAAAATATGATAAAACACAAAAAAAAATATTACAATAAACTAAACTGACTATCAATAATTATAATTTAATAAAAAAATAAATTAAAAAACCGAAGGCAAATAA